>MU223804.1:3953932-3982811 GCA_018584345.1 Thuja plicata | reverse complement strand
GAAATTGATTTAATACATGTACATACAACAGATAACAATGTACACAAATATACATGTATACATCTAGATCAATGTAAATCTGCATACATAACAATGTACAAATATCTAGATATATAGATCAAAATAATATAATGACGTGCATGTATACATAACAATGTACAAATGTCTAGATATCTAGATCAACATATAAAAAACATATATAAAAAATACATGTGTACATAGATCAATGTAAATCTGCATGTAACAATGTACAAATATATATATATATATATATACATATATATATATACATATACATATATATATATATATACATATATATATATATATACATATATATGTATATGTATATATATATATATATATATATGTATATATATATATGTATATGTATATATATATATGTATATATATATATATGTATATATATATATATATGTATGTATATATATATGTATATATATATATATATAAAACAATGACACATGTAACAATCAATGTATCAAAGTAAATATATCAATGTATCAAAGTACACTATCAATGTAAAAAAGATGTGTAAATCTCTAGATCAATAACCGCCATGATCACCACTTGGTGTAGGCCTATGTGGATCGTCATACATAACAATTTTAAAACAAATTTAACTAATAAATATATAAATTTAGACCAAGCTTAAAATGAATAAACTATTTTAATATATATATTTAAATTAAATTTTACCTCTATATCCTGATGAATCGGATCAATAGGGTCCTCTAAATCTCCATATGCAGCGCCCCTCGTAGTGTCTTGTGCCTGGTTTGAAATTTAATTTAAAATATATATAGTTAGAATATATAAATAAATTATAACCTGAAACAAAATTACTTGATTGTTCTTGAATCTTGAAATTAAATGACCTTTCAAGTGTACCTGGTGTAATGCACGTCCAATGTCAAATAACTCAGAAGAATGTAAGGACACTGTCTCAAGATCAATGCCATCATCCATAAGAAAATCTGAGAAACCAGTGTGAAATTGGGAGGTCGTAGGTGTCTAATATATGGGAGCCTATGTGTGCTTTCGAGGCGGTGTAAGATCATCCACACTCTGTCGTGGAGCTGTAGGATGTATTTGGACATCCTCCTATCTGGAGGTACCTACCTTTGCATCTCCTCATCCTTGACTGCTGCATGTGGAGGATCTCGAGGCATGGTCTCCTCAAAAAAATGCAAAAATATCACGTGGAGGAACCCCATGTGTCATAGAAATGTGCTGGTAAGTTGCAAGGATATCACTGACTAAACTCGATCTCATATCGTGTAAATGATCCTCTGGTAGCCGTAATATCTCATATGGAGTGGGAAGATCATATCGGATGTATGGATCATAAAATAGACTAGAAGGATCAACACCTGCGCTCATGCAGGATCTGAGCATGTACCTACCCACATGATCAGATGACAACTCATCGACCTGAGTCACGATGGTGGAAATGCTAGAGAACATATCTACCCGTGAATCCTCAGCAGCAACCTGTCCTGCTATAGTGAGGGTCTCCAAACCTTTTGGAAGAACCAAAAGGTTTTGACCCACCAATGCCCTCTTACTAGGGGGTTGTGGTGCATAAGGTCATCTACACTTATCCTAGTATCTCCCTCGACCCTAACCAGCATGTGGAGGTAAATCTATGTAATCAACATCATGCCCTAAATGGAACTCTGCAAACAATTGTTTGCATAAATATAAGGGCACCTCATCCTTTTGGGGCCACATATGATGTGCCACCAACCATCTGGGATATATAAAAGGAGCTACTAACTCATCTATACATTTTGTCACCCTATAAGCTCTAACCACTTTCTTATCTATGTAATGGGTCCCAAACATGTTCTTAACCTAAGTAACAGTAACATCCCCATCAACTGTCCTCCAACTGACAGTACCTGTAACAGTGCTAGATAGGTTATGGTAAAATCCATCAATAGATGAATCATCATATGGATTGTATGATTTAGCCTTCTGAATCATACTCATCAGCTCTGTACGAATGGAAATCAATTTCTCCCTATTAGGGAGGGTAGCACTATTCTACAACGTCCTCTCTAGCGCAGCTAGAGCAGCGTGCATCCTCATGATAGTCTCCTGTCTGTGACTATCATGAATCTATGGGGTATCATGATGGCCTGATGATGCTTGTTAGGCCTGACTACCATGAATTCTAGGGTTTGAACCAGTAGAAGCCATGTGATGTACAGAAATGTAATATCTAGATAGATAAAAAGTGCACTCGCTGCAAGTGGGCACATACATACATTCAGTACAAGAAATCAATTTAAATATACATGTGTACATGTGTGTTGAAAAAGAACATGTTTTTTAAAATTAAAAAATTAAAAAAATCTAGATCTACATGTACATATTTAAATTTCAAAAACAAATTAAATTTACATCTTCAACATGAAATATTTTTTTAAACAAAAGTTCAGAAATTTTAAACATTGAAAATTGCACACATGTACACATGTAAATGAACATAGTAAATTAATATCTAAAAATTTATGTAACCTAGTATGTAAAACTTCTAGGGTTTTTTTAAATGTGTACTAATATTGAAAATTGAGTACGTAATAAAAATGTAGATAAAATGATCAAGTTATGACAAAGATGTTTTTAGTTTACGTTATGGAACTAAATTATATGATTTTACCTGATTTAAAGTTTATACGTATAAATGTTTGAGAATTTTGTGGATTTGGGTTTGCATTTATGTTTCAAAATTTTGGATTTGGGTTTGTGTTTATGTTTCAAAATTTTGAATTTGGGTTTGGGTTTATGTTTCAGAATTTGATTTTGCGTTTAAGTTTAAGTTTGGATTTGCATTTAAATGTTTGTAAATAACATCATTATGTATAGTTATGTTTTTAGTTTATGTTATGGTTAAATTATATGATTTTACCTGATTTAAAGTTTACACGTATAAATGTTTCAGAATTTTGAATTTGGGTTTGTGTTTATGTTTCAAAATTTTGGATTTGGGTTTGCGTTTATGTTTCAGAATTTTGAATTTGGGTTTGCATTTATGTTTCAAAATTTGAGTTTGCGTTTATGTTTCAGAATTTTGAATTTGGGTTTGCGTTTATGTTTTAGAATTTGAGTTTGCGTTTAAGTTTAAGTTTGGATTTGCATTTAAATGTTTTGAAATAAAATCAATTATATTCAACCTAAAAAAATTCATTTCTAGAAAATGAAGAAAAAAACAATTATATTATAATGCTACATAAAAAAAAAATCATTTTACACATATGCATAAATACAGTAAAACATTTAAACAAAAAAAAAATAACCAAAAAAAAAAAAAAGGGACCTACCTGATACTCGGCCGAGTTTTCACCTTCACCCCACACGCTGAATTCTAGCCCCTCAAAGTTGAAATGAGGGCTAGCGGGCTATTTTCGGGGTTTTAAAATGAATAGTAAACTTGGACAAGTATAACTCAGCCGAGAGTGCGAAGCCACATAGGTGCCACTCAATGCCGCGTGGCACCCACAAGGACTCGGCCATGTCCTTAGGGGTGACAGATTATTGTGCTCTTACCCTTAAAGACTATCTACTCAAGTCTCCTATACTGGTGCCACCAGTCCAAGGTAGACCATTGCTACTGTATATCTCAGCAATAGAATCAGCATTAGGCGTACTCTTGGCACAACCTGGTGACACATGGGAGGAGAGAGTCGTCTACTATCTCAGCAAAACATTGGTGGGATATGAGCTCAACTATACACCAATTGACAAATCATGCCTTGCAGTCATCTTCACTTCGTAGAAGCTGAGACATTACATGTTGAGTCACCAAACAAAGTTGATAGCATATATTGATCTGTTAAAGTACCTCCTAAGCAAAGAAGCGCTCACTGGACAACTTGCAAAGTGGGTAATGATTTTAAGTGAGTTTGACATTGAGTATGTAGATAGAAAAGCCATTAAAGGTAAAGTGATTGCAGACCAACTAGCTGAGGCACCTATTTATGATCACCAACCTATCATTTATGACTTTCTCGATGAGTCTATCATGACATTACAACAAGCGATCAAGGTATGGAAACTATACTTTGATGGATCATGCACAAACCATGGTGCAGGGGAAAGAATAGTGCTTATCACTCTAGATAATGATACAATTCCAAAATATTTTAGAATCAACTTCCCATGCACAAACAACATAGCAGAATATGAAGCACTGGTCATCGGTTTATAGTTAACAATTCAATGGAGAATCAAGAACCTTAAGGTCTATGGAGATTCACAGTTGGTCATTAGCCAAGTCAACAATGATTATATGACCAAAGATGAGAAGATAATAGCATACAGAGCACAGATGGAAAGATTGTGTGCTAAGTTCCAATACATCTTCTTCGAGCAAGTACCACGGGCTTAGAACAAAGCTGCAGATGCGATGGCTACCATAGCATCATTGACCAATATGCCAGGCAATGAAACATGATTCCAGTTTCTAGTGGAGTAACTGCTAGTGCCATCACATCAAGCATCCATCACAGAATCAGCATGCATCCTTGTTGGTCTTGAAACCCCATGGTACCAAGATGTATACAACTACCTCCAAAATAGTGTCCTACCTTCCAACTTGTCTAGAAACTAGAGAAAGTCCCTCATCCACCAAGCCTCTAGGTATACTATCCTCTAAACTACTTTAAATAGACGAATTCTAGATGGAATTCTAGTACGATGTCTCACTTCCATAGAATCCGAGAGAGCTCTGTACAAGGTACATGAAGGAATTTTTGGAACCCACAGAGGTTGCAACAACTTAGCTAAAAGGATCATATAGATGGGATACTACTAGCCCACAGTAGAGACAGATGCACACAAACATGTACAAAGGTGTAGGAAATGTTAGATTCATGGAGACCTCATCCTTGCACTAGCCCAAGAACTAAATCCTATCACATCACCATTGCCATTTTCTATGTGAGGATTTGACCTAGTGGGCAAGATTACACCTTCTTCAGCAAATGGACACAAATACATCATAGCAGCAATAGAATACTTCACTAAGTAGGTGGAAGAAATTCCCCTCACTTACATAATGGGAAATCAGACACCAATGTTCATACTTAAACATATCATCTGTCGATATGGGATCCCTCAAACCATCCTAACAGATGTACACCTTTCAAAAATAAAGATGTCAAAGAGCTATGTGAACAGTTCCATATCAAACAAGGTTTCTCTTCAATTTGTTATCCTCAAGGGAATGGCCAAGCCGAAGCTACAAGCAAAACAATTTTGAAAATCTTGAAGAAAACAGTTAATGAATTAGGGCGAGACTGTCATTTACAGCTTAGTCCCACATTATGGGCATACAGAACTAGTGTGAGAACACCTACAGGAGCCACTCATTTCTCCCTAGTATATGGTTCAGAGGGAGTCCTACCCCTCAAAGTGGAAATCCCATCCCTGGGGATAACATTTAAGAACCTGATTACAGATGAAGACTATGGAGTAGCAAGTCTTAGTGAACTAGAGTTACAAGATGAAAGAAGACAACATGCCTTCAACCACTTGCAAGGATATTAGAATTGCCTTAGAAGGAAATATCATAAGAAGGTGAGGTCACGAACATTTGAGGTAGGATACCTTGTCCTCATGGAAAATCAAAAGAACCAAGAAGAAAGAGTGAAACCAGGAAAGTTTGAGCCTAAATGGATAGGACGATATGTCATTGTTAGCTCTACCCAGAGTGGGGCATACCAACTAGCGACACCAGAAGGAGATCATCTCCCTGGATACATCAAAAAAATGCACCTCAAGAGGTTCTATGCTTGAGCTCTCTATGGTTAAGGCACCTATCTACATATCTAGAAAATACAAAAAAATTCAAAAAATATAAAATGTTACCTTGGTGAAAACCTGGCAATCAGGCACCTCGGTGACAACAAAAAAATTAAAAAGAAAAAAAGTAAAGAGAAAAAAAATCGCTCTCTCAGTGCAAACATGGAAAAAAGGCACTATTGAGTAGGTACCTTGGTGAAAACCTGGCAAACAGGTGCCAAGTGTTCAAATCTAGCTTCACCATCAATGAACTCGAAGATCAAAAGCTTGAGCATACTTTAAATGCAAGACTGCCTACCAAAGCTATTTCCAGAAGCACAAACCCCTTTGAGCACCAAACACATATCCATGGTTTGTATTGGTCCACCAGACTAGGGGGCAATTCCAAATGTCCTGAAAAATCCCTAAAAATTGAAAAACACATCAAAATCCTAAGAAGTTCAAAATGTTCTAAAAAAATCAATCTTCATAAAAAACAATAAAAAAATTGCAAAATCCCAAGCAATAAAACCAACTCAGTTATCAAGAGAGCAGAGGGAGATCATGCCCAGTCAATCAATGCCATAATCATGAGCTTTCTGAATCAGTATTAGGCCCATATGACACAACTTTATCAATCTATCAAATCTATCAACAAGCAACTGGTGACCAAGCCAATCTATCAATTGTTATAATCATGAGCTTTGGAAATCAATATTGGGCCAATCTGACATAGCCTGATCAGCCATCCAAATCGATCAAATTAATTAAATCCTATAAATTGTCTTACATAGTGATGGATACGGTAAAAACTAGACATGTCATTCTTATATGAGTCATCTATTACTGAAACCAGACACACTCAAGCAATCAAGCCAACCAAGCCTGTCAAAAGGGTCGAGCCAATCAAGAAAATCCAACTGAATCAAGGAACCATCCAAAAATGTTTACTAGGTCAGTCAGTCGGTCAGATGTCAATTTATATTTCATGGTGATGTTCTTACGCTACTCCAGGATCGACCATGTAAGGAGAGTAGCTATGATAGATCATGACTTATTTTCTTTGATTGTTGTCTGTTGAATGTTCACTTTGATTTCAGGGCCATGATGATTTAGGATAAATGCGGTAGGCACTGTCACTTATCTGGCAGCCTTGTAGTTTCACGATCTGAGCTTAACGCTGGGAAATAATTGGACATTCCTTCTCTTTTATCTGCTTGTTTATTTTATAGAATCAAGAGCTCATGGTGCTATTTAGGTAGACTCTGAGTGCATTGGAGTTCTATCTTGGTTCCTATGGTCTTTTATTTTTTGCAATCAAGAGCTCACGATGCTATCCATATGGACTCTGGATGCGTAGGAGTTCTATCTTGTTTTCTTTGGTCTTTTCTTTACGAAATCAAGAGCTCGCGGTGTTATCCAGATGGACTCTGGGAGCATAGGATTTCTATCTTGGTTTCCTTTTTCAGTTAATTCAGAGGACAAAGTGATATCCAGATGGTCAATATTTGGGTTCTTTTGGCTCTCTTTCTTTTCAAACAAGGAACATAGCTGAACCCAGATGGTAAATATTTGGGTGCACTAAGTTCTCTTTCTATTCAATCTCTCTACTCCTTCTAGTTATCAAGAGGTCATGACGGTATCCAGATGGTATGTGATCTAGATGTATTGGACACTCTTCGGAATTTAAAAAAAAAAAGATGCAATGATGAAAAAAATTGGAAACGCGGCAGCGAATTGGGACACCCATCTATTCAATCAATTCATATCTATCAATCATCACCATCCTTTCTATCAATTCATATCCATGAATCAATCTCAGATATTTTGTGCATAGTAGATCACATTCATTTATTGCATAAGAAAAATCCAAAACATGTGCATAGTAGATCATATAATCAATGCATACATCATCAATAAAATCATAAATAACATAGGAATGCATTCATCATCATCATATAGTGATTCACATTTTTAACAAATTAATGCTCATCTGACGCATTTTCTATGCTTAATTTGTTGAGGGGGCATATAGTCCACTTGCTATCATTGGGGCAAGTTGTGGCAGGATCAAATCTGAAAATTCTTTGACACAACGTGATGAATCACAATGTATCAAAGAGGGGCAAATGTAGACACCCTAAAATGGTCAGGCTTGCGACTTAACATTAAAAGCACTAATTTTCATCTATTAATTAATGGTTTTTTAATTATTAATTAATCATCTATTTTCCTCTAAATTTAATCCCCAAATCATCTAATCAAATTCCCAAAATTAATTAAATAATTAATTTTATTTAATTATTTAACCTTAATTGATTAATTACCAGTAATTAATTAATTAAATTCAATTTCCTATAGTTTAAATTGAAAATTTTTAAACTTACTAATTAAATTCTTCCAATTAAATTAATTTAATTTCATCAAATAAAGTAATTCTAAATAAAAAAGAATTCAGTTATCTCACATGTTGAAAATATTAATTAAATAAATGAATTAAATATTCATTTATCTTCAAAAAGATAACTCCAATCAGATCACATGGGTTACTCCACCTATCTCTCCATTTCACATGGGTAACTCCACCCACCTCTTCAGTTCAAAAAGGTAACTCACAATTAGCTCTTCAGTGAACCAAACTTTATCTCCTCTTTACCAATTGAAGAGGTGGAGTTTACTAATGGCTTCTCTAGTTCCTTTTAATCTCAATCGTTCATCTCCCTATCTCTAAGATTGATCTCAACCATTCATTTCATCCCCAATTGCTGTATAATAAACCCTTCATAACCATTTGAAGGATCTAGGATTTCAAGCTCTCATGCGCCATTACTCTGTCAGTTTGGTTCTAGCATTCAAGCCATCTTGTGATCACACACACATTTCAAGTTTCAAATTCTCGACACTTCGCAAGTCATAGACACTGCCCACACCAATACTGAGCATCAAAAATAGCATTTCTGAAGGAGTAGAGAGACAATAGAAGCTTGAAGCACTTTGGGGTTTGCATTCATTTATTTTCCTTTCTTTTCATGTACATTTTATTGGTTACATTTCAAGTTATTCGTTATTGGTAGCTTTGTGTATTTGGTTTATATCATTGTAAACCGGTGCTACTAACCCCTACCTTTGGAAAGCTTGGGAACCACGAATCATGAGAGGAGGTGTACACTTAGATTTACTTAAAAACAAACACTTCTGCAGGGGTTGTTGACCCCTTTTTCTTAACATTGGTCATAAATGGAAAGATGCTAAAAAATTGTATGATTGATTCAGCAGCATCCAATACAGTCATGCCTGCAGAAATTATGAGATCCATGGGTTTACAAGTAGATAATCCTCATGGGAGGTGTCAAGAAATGGACTCAAGAGAAATCCTTGTTGTTGTAACTATTGAATCCCTACCCTATAAATTAGCCATGTGCCCAGATACAGTTTTAACCATGAGTGTACTAGCGGTTGACATACCACCACATTATGGCATTTTGTTATCTAGAAAATGGAGTACTTCAATGGGTGGCAGTATTCAGTGTGACTTATCTTATGCCACTATCAATATAGCTGGAAATAATGTAAAAGTTTCTAGAGAGGGAAGAAAACCTCATATGATAGAACTTCATGAGGATACAAATATTAATTATTGTGTTGATATTGACATGGAAAATTTCATAATCAAAAGGAGTGATCACCAGTGTGAAAATGTTGATCCTTTGGTGAAGGATTTATCTATACAAAGTGATGGTTTGTGGCAAATGTATTTTGATGGAGCCTGTTCAAAAGAAGGATCAGGAGCTAGAGTTCTACTTATATCTCCATCAGGTACCACATTCAAATATTCTTTTTTGCTATCTTTTCAGTGTATGAATAATACAACAGAATATGAAGCTTTGTTTCTAGGACTAGAAATTTCTACTAAACATTGTATAAAATGTTTAAATTCTATGGTGACTCAGAGTTAGTAGTAGCCCAAGTAAGGTCCAAATATGCTGTCAAGAATGACAGATTAAAAATGTATAGACATGCTATTTGGGACCAAATAGAATTCTTTGATGCCTTTAATATAAATTGGATAGAAATGTCTAGAAATATTATGGCATATTTCTTGGCCAATGTAGGCTTGAAAATTGATTATATGACCTTAAATGGGGTATCAATTGTTGAAGTTAAAAGAAGACTAATTTTCCCAGACAACATTTACAACTGGCAAGTGTTTGAGGATGACCAAGATATCCTTAGATTTCTTCAGTGCCTTGATTATTATCAGGACCAGCATATAGATTGCAATAATCTACTTGAGGTCATTGATGGTAAGGATTGTGTACTGGGGGGTGAGGTTGTCCAATTCATTTCTAACCAGATTCCTAAGGAATTGATAGAACTTGAGGCATTCTTTACTGATCAGAATGAACATACAGTAAGGATAAGAAATGCAAAATTGAGGATTTAGAGGAGATAAATTTGGGGTCACAGACCACTCCTCAAATAGTTTACATTGGAAAAGGATTGGACTCTCAGGTTAGAACCAACTTGATAAGATTACGAAGAAAACATAAGCATGTTTTTTCTTGGTCATATGAAGATCTTAAGGCTTATAGATAGGATCCTTTCCAACATGAAATCCCACTCAAAGTAGATATAAAACCATTTAGACAAAATTAGAGACTTGTTAATCCTCTGTTGGCTCCTAGGATGCAACAGGAGTTGATGAAGTTAAAAGATGCTAGAATTATTCAGCCTATCAGACACTCAACTTGGGTCTCAAACTTAGTACCAGTAAGAAAGAGGAATGGTGATATAAGACTGTGTGTATATTTTAGAAACTTTAATATTGCTTCCCTAAAGGATAACTATTCTCTACCAAACATGGAAGCAATGTTGCATAAGGTAACTAGTTGTAAGTTGCTATCAATGATGGATGGATTCTCAGGCTACAACCAGGTACTTGTGAAAGAATCAAAGAAATTCAAGACTGCTTTTACTACTCCATGGGGAGCTTATGTTTATGTCAAAATTCCCTTTGGATTAATAAATGCAGGAGCAACTTTCCAGAGAGCCATGGATGTGGCATTTAAAGAATTTATTGATCTATCCATGGTTATTTATCAAGATGATTTGACTGCATATTCTAAAAATTCAGGGGATCACTGTGAGCATTTAGAGAAAATTTTTAATAAGGCTTTAGAATATGGTGTTTCATTAAATCCCATAAAATGTCATTTTTCAGTCACATAAGGAGAGTTATTGGGACATATAGTGTCAAAATATGGAGTTAGAATAGACCCTGAGAGAATAGAGGCTATTCAAAAGGTCACTGCTCCAAAAAATATAAAAGGAGTTCAATCTTTCTTAGGAAAGATCAATTTTGTCAGAAGATTAATATCTAATTTTGTAGAAATTGTCAAACCAATTATCAAATTGCTAGAGAAAGATGCAAAATTTCAAGAGAATGAGGAAGCTCAAGTAGCATTTGAGAGAATAAAGAAAGCAGTACAAGAGGTGCCTGTTTTGAAATCACCATATTCTAGTAAGCCCTTTTCTTTATTTTTACTTGCATCTTTCCACACTATAGTTGTTGTTTTGTTACAAAATGATGAAGAAGGGTTTGAACATCCAATAGCATTTTTTAGCAAATCCCTTCAAGATGTAGAGCTAAATTATGAAATGATGGAAAAGCAGGCATATGCCCTGGTAAAATCTGTAAAATATTTTAGACCATACTTAGTTTACATGCTAAGGTGATTGAATATGTGCCTCATTCAACAGTGAGAGACATTATTACCCAATCAGAAGTGAATGGTAAGAGATGTAAGTGGATTAACCAAATTCAGGAATTCAAATTAGAAATCCACATTATGAAGTTTGTGAGAGGTCAAGGTTTTGAAAAAATCATGACAGAGGAGAACTTGGATCTAGTACAAGTAAATAATACAGAGATATATAATCAGACAATTACAAGTATAGAGAAACAACCATTTTATGTTGATATTGTATATTTCTTAAAAAATTCCAAGTGTCCTAATGCTCTGATAGATAACCAAAAGAGAAGTCTCAAATTACAGGCTCAGAGATACACCTTAGTACAAGGAGATTTATATTGGAAAGATAGAAATGGTGTATTATTTCTATGTCTAGATTAAAGCCAATCTGAGAAGATGTTAAATGAAATGCATGTTGGGGTATGTGGAGGTCATTTTTCTGCCAAGACTATTGCCCATAAAATTTTAAGTGCTAGATATTTTTGGCCCAGCTTATTCAAAGATACCCATGTATTCCTCAGGAGATGTGCACCATGTCAGAGGTTCAAAAAGAAGCTAAAATTTTTAGGATCCCTGTTACTTAACCCTGTGAATGCTGAAGCCCCTTTGGCTATGTGGGGAATTGATTTTATATGTGAGTTTTCAGAAAAATCCAGTCATGGACACAGTTGGATACTTGTAGCCATAGATTATTTTACAAAATGGATTGAAGCTATATGCACAAAAAAGGAAAAAAGTAAGGTGGTTACTAAATGTTTAATGTAAAATATTTTAACAATATATGGTGTGCCTACAAAGTTAGTAATGGATAATGCCATGTGTTTTAGATCAGATGAGATAAGAGATTTCTATGAGAAGTATGGGATAATGATTTCATATTCATCCCCATATCATCCTCAAGCAAATGGACAAGCTGAGTCTAGTAACAAAAGTATATTGAAGATCTTGACGAAGACTCTTGAAAAGAACAAGAGAGCATGGCATACAAAACTAAAATTGGCATTATGGAGTGAAAGCATAATAGTAAAGAAAGAAACAGGAAAATCACCATTTGAACTTGTATATGGTATGAAATCCAGAATGCCTATTAATAATTTGTTACCAGTATATTAGTTCATACAAGAGGAACAGTTAGAAATTTCTAACAATATGCAAGACAAAATGATGCAATTGGAAGAGTTGGATGAAATTAGAAAGGATAGCCAAAAAGAGAACATAAAATTACAATAAAAAATCAAATATATTTTTGACAAAAGGGCTAGCAACAGAAAATTTCAACCATATGACCTTGTTCTTCAGTGGAATGTAAGAGCAGAGGATAAAGGGAAGCATAAGAATTTTGAATCATTATGACTTGGACCCTTTATTATTGCTCAGAGCTTTGGTAAAGATTCTTATCTTCTGAAGAATATAGATGGAGAATATTTTGAGTTTCCTGTGCATGGACAATTTCTAAAACCTTTTTTCAATTGAAAATAAAATTTTCATGCACAAGTAAGTATGTATCATATGTAAATAAGCGTGTTTCCTTTCTGTTGTGTGTTTCTTTCCTGCAGTAGGTTAGTCATTGTTGCCTTCATTTTTTGAAGAGGTATGCAACCAGAGATTCTATGGTTCTTGTCATAAACTAATGTTTAACCATCCTCAGATAGAGCCACTGTTGGTTGTATTTCCTATTTTTGAGTCTGCCCTATAAAATTTTGAAGTTTCCTATCATTCCTATGCTCAAAAGGTTGAAAGACATGTCTGAAATTGCTCATATATCTCTGCAAATAAATGTTTTAGCCCTAAACCTAGCCAAAAATGCTAAAAACCCTAAGCCTTTAGGTCATTTCTATTAAAAATGCAAAAAAGCCCTAATTTCTCAGTCGAGTTTCTATTCTCATGTTACCTTTTTCATAACTTAAGTCTGAGATTTTTGCATGTGCTAAATATGTTTGTCACTTAGTCTTGTGAAGAAAAGAGAATATTTCATTAAATTTGGAGACTTGGAAAAATCCATTGGTCGCATTGTCTCTTAATAAAAAGAATATGCCTTATAAGATTAGGAGACTTGGCAGAGACCGTTCATCTCAAATTTGATCTAACGGTGGTTGGGTTATCTCGTAATAAACCCTGCAGTTTCAAAGTTATCTAGCAACATGGAGATTTAACATTTGTTGAGTCTCTGAATAAACCTAGTTTATAAGTCAGTTTGGATAACAGTGTTGTTGCCTAGTCACGGAAGAAACAGTGAGTTAAGTTGAGAATTAGGAGACTTAGTGACAACCATAGGATGGAAGCCAGATCTGACGGTAGTCATGTGGTCATGGTAGGAAATTGAAAAGTCAAATAAGATCAGGCAATCAAGAGACAAAACAAAAAATAAGACATGTGTTCATCAGTCACAAAGTCTCATGAAAGATTAGGGTTTGCCATGAAGATCAAGAGACTTGGAAACAATCGTCAGATGCAGAGGAAAAGAAGATCAATGGTAGTCGCGTTGCCACTAGATGGAAATCATAACAGTAAAATTATCAAGAAATTAAGAGACTAAAGTTGTTTTTCGTGAGGTCTCTAGATAAACCGTGAGTCAGAGATTTGGTTCAACGACATAGAGACATAACAATCGCCAAGTCTCCGGATGTAACTTGAGGTTGAAGAAAAGTTAAAAGAAAGGCTTAGTCGTGATGTCTCCATAGGAAGATGAGTTAACTTAAAATATCAAGTGACATGGAGACAATCATTGATCTGAAGATTGATCCAACGGTAGTCGCTAAGTCTCGATGACAAACCACAATTAGAGAATATTAAGAGACAAGGAGATTACACAGTCGCTAGGTCACTAGAAGTAAAACTAGAGTTAAAAGGATGAATTTTCTTTGACTCCATGATGGATAGTTGCTGACCAATAGGATTTCAAGGATTTTTGATAGATGGAAAAGTAGCCGAATTATGATTAATGACAGCCAATCATATTTGAGTTTGATCTCTTTTCGAGTTTTATAAGGTTTTAATAAGAAAAAGTACTCATTAAAAATTAATTACATGTTAGTTTGAAATGCCAAGGCTAGAACCAGAATTGATGTTATAGTGTGTAAACTAATGGCAGAAGTAACTGAACTGTGAATTTACCAGTTTTGAAGAGATAGCTACATTGATTTCTTAGTTATAAGTAAGCTATCTGTTCTCATTTCATTCTTACCAAGCTTCCAAGTTTTCAGAGCTAAGATTTTTTAAAGAGTTCAGCATTTTCTGAGAAGAGTAGAATTCTCCAGCAGTGTGTATTGATAAAAGTGATTTCCTAGTCTAGAATTCAGAGGGAATTGTGATTGGTAGTGTTTTCAGTGCTCAAAATTATAGATTACAGAGTAATTGACAACCTATGGTGAGGGTTTTGAGGAGATTTGTTTCAATATCGGTAACATATATTTGAACTAAACAAGATGAGTAGGGCAGTAAGTGTGGCATCTACCAGTGGGAGGAGTGATGATGTAGATGATGGTATGAAAGGGAAACACAATTACTCAAAAATATTCATTTCCTTACTGCCAAGGTCAACTCAGAATAGAAAGGTAAGTGTTGATACCCTCACTAATAATTTGCATGTTATTAGGGATGCTAAAAACCCAGGTTCCTCTAGGTATTACTTTTTCAATTATTTCTATAACAACAGTGATGAAGCTTTACTTATATCAAACCCATGGACCTATGGTTTTGCCAAGTTGATTGTCCTAGACATATTTGTAGATGTCGATTTCATCCTTGAAATGGCCAGTAGGTATGACACCCTGACAAAAACAATTAAAAGGGATGATGAAAAAGCCCTAGTTACCCTAGATAGGAACTCTTTCATGAGAGCCTTCAATGTTTCCCATCCCATGGCTACTGATATAACTTGAAGAGTTTGGAGAACAAATACAAGGGAGAGTAGCATTGTGTCCAAATTGATTCAGGAACACCATGTTCCAAGGAGAATGAAGAACTATATAGCATCCATTCCAGGGACTGCCCCATACTATTACAAAGATTTGAACTTCTATATGAAGTATATATCATATGCACTATGCAAAGTGCTAGGAAAGGATGGAGGGCTAGAGAGAATCACTTCAGACATCCTGATGATGGTCCTGGATATGAAGAGCCCTCATACCAGTACTATCTATGACTATATCCAATATATTATATATCAAATGTACCAGGGGTTTGTGGATATACAAAACAAAAAGGATAACCCTAGATTCATGCATTACTCTATTTTGATGCATTTGATCATGTACTACAACTTCCCCATTATGAATTGTCAATGTTTAAGGCCAGGGAGGTTTCATCAAGGCTAGCCAAACCCCATTCAATTTTTGTTGAGAGTGTAGAACTACACCTCTAGGGAACAAGAATTTTGTGCCTTCACAAATTGGGTAGTGTATCTAATTTTTTAGTGCCTAGGTGTCAACAAGACTAGGCGTCCAATAAAAGTAATACAACTACTCAGACCCTACCAATATCTTGACAAATAGCCAGGAGATCACAACTAGGGTGATTTTTATTATGAAAAGAACTTTACATTGATTAGGGTGTATGGTTTTACCCACCCTCCCCATATCTTGCCATTTCATGTGCCACCAAGAATTGCAGCAATGGAATTCATAAGGCAGTTGATTTTAACTAATAAAGAACACCTTTCTCTACATAGGAAGGGTACATTTAGCCCACAGCAGTTTAAAATTTATAATTTTACAATTGGGAAGAAAGAAATGGACCCAGTAAACAACTGGATGAGCCATTACAGGATGAATGTGGCTGTTTACAGATACATTGACACAGAGGGCTTCATCCTAACTGCAAATAATTTGCTGACACCAACCATCCCCTACACCAAAGACCATGAGGAGTGCATGGAAGAGGACCTGATAAGAAACATTTTGGATGATGAGAAGGTGGATAAAAGAGCTAATAAGTTCAATGAACTAATGGATCTGGAGAGACAGGTGAAGAGAAAGGGCCTTACTTTTGGGGGTTTCTTCCCAAACATGGCATATTTGAAGAGGCTAGATGCCATGATAAATTCTCACACTCTCTAGTGTAATAAGTTAGAAGATGCACTTGTAGTTCCAGAGAAGGGCCACAAGGGGCACTCATCATCAGAGTATGATGTTGATAGTGATGAAGGATATTCAACACCCAATTCCCCTCTAGGAAATCAAGCATTTGCAGAAGAACAAGTATCTGAGGGTGAAAATATTATTGACCTAACAGAGGTCCCTAAGAAGGAAGTTACAAATGAACCCCCACCTAAAACAAAAAAGGTTGAAACAGGGGAACCATCTCAGAGGAAATAAAAGAAGAGAGATAGGATTGGTGCCCTAATAAACTGGAAACATGCCATATGACCACAAGCTGAGAAAATAGATTAGGGCATGAAAGAAACTACAAAAATATGTGGAAGAGGAGGTAGAGATACCTCTTAAAAAATGCACAGATGAGTGATTGACATACCAAGATCAATTCCTTATGGATGATAATTTCAACAAGACTGGGGAATTCAAAGACTTCCTCATTTTGAACAAGCAACAACAAGTGGGTGCATAATTGTAGTTGGTAGGTGGTGACCTAGTGACCCAAGAGGCTCTACAAAAACTATAGGACTATGATCCTAAATCAAAGAAGATTACACCAGAGCAGGCAAGGCAACTAGTCAAGGCCAGTGGAATGTTACTAGAAAAAGGTTGGGATCTAGCCTCTGCATTTATTATTGATCAAATATGAAAATAACCTGATGTGAAACTATCATCTAAAACACACGTTGGGGACATGATTAGAGAGTTTGGATACAATCCCAAGTCCCGGGCACTAGCAATGTGGAGCTTGGCTCTAAAAGATCAAAAGCCAGCCTTATTGAACATTCAAGAAAAGATGGAGGGAAACAAGATAATCTGGTCAGTCCAAAACATAGGAGACTTGGAGATCTCCCAAGTGCTCACACACTTTTCCCAACTAAATGAAGCAAAGGCAGTTCAAATGTCTGAAAAGCTGAAGAAGCTCACTAGTGATACTAGTGATATTGTCAAGGACAGAGAACTAGGGATGATTAAAATCAAAGCACAAGAAAATCTCATAGCATAGCTTACTCAAAAGCTACTAGATATGATAGAGGCTTCCCCTACTAAGCCAAAAGAGGTACAGGATTTGGAGTTCCAAACAGAGGAAACAAGGAAGATAGCAGTAGATACAAAGCAAGAGATCAGGGAACACAACCGTGTAATTTTGCGTGCACTAACATCAATTTTGCAACATAGGATAGAAAATATTAAGGATAAGATTGATGTGGTATATGGAGCCTATGGTAAATTTCCAGGTCTTCATATAGAAGTGAAAAATTTAATATCAATTTTGAATCCTTACTCTGCAGCTTGTTTTGGTAGGACAAGACTTTTTGAAAGATTGGCATCTGTACAACCACTGAGGTCAGACTTACCATAGTTAATTACCTTGGTTGGGATAGAGATAGAGAAAATTAGAGCCATTTTTTCATTCTTTAAAGGAAAATAAAATCAGATAGAGGCAAAGTTGAACATGTTTGGGCTAAGCTACAACAAATTTGTGCCTCCCATCAGAACAGAGGACAATCAGATCAAGTCATTAGGGATGTGGTGCTTAGAGTTTGACAATGCATTACCCAATAAAGAGATTTATATATCTGATCAAGGAAAAATGGACATGGATATATTTAATAAGATTCTGGATGAAGCAATTAAAGCAAAGACAGACTATAATAAATTCATCACAGATGTCAAGAGCATAATTGATGCTAGGTGGGAAAGGAAGAAGGCACAGTTGGAAATTATACAGAGCTTTGAGTGGCCAAAGGAGGAAAATGTTACAGCATGGGACATCTTAATGAAGCCCAAGAAGAAAAATCATGTTACAGCTGACTTGGATGTCATGGATGAACAGTAGGAGGACACATGGCACCTGTTCTTTGAGCACGGGAGGGTTAGCAATCTTAAAGACTAGTGTAAGTTAGCCTGTATTAGCGGTCACTAGATCTCATTAAAAATATCATATGTTGTCCTGAACATATATAGACAAAGGTGCTGACATCCACAAGAAGACAAAGGCAAATTAGATCTTATTCTTTAGTTTTGTCCTTCCATCGCTTGGAGTTTTTCTGTCTTTTGTCTTTTCTAAGTTTTTTGGGTTAGGTCTTTTAAACCATTTGAAGATTGTTGCATCCTCATCTTAATTTTTCCAAGATGTTTTAGGCCTATATATAGATCTCTTGTATTATTTTGTAAAATGAGTTGGAAATTAATAAAATAGAGTTACAAGGCAGACTACTAAAATTTGTCTGAGCCTTTGTACTATTTGTCTATCTGAATGTATTTGAAGCTTTAAGACATTAATACAAATATTTTGCAATCTCTTTTTTGCATCTTGATTGTCTCTTTTCATTTATGTTAAAGTTCTTGTATGTTTATTTGTAATTCAATTAGACATACTGATCACAAGGTGGTTGTGTAGTCATTTGTGAGCTCCTTCAAGGTAGGACTAATTATTTCAAGTGACCCCAGAGAGCTTAGCATTAGTTTAAGGATCCAATGACATAGTAGTAGAAAGAGGATAATTTGTAAGGCATTTTATATTTGTTGCAAGTGTTTTATTGATCACCTTACTATGTAGTTATACCAGATATTGACTCATAGCCCAAGGATTAGGCACTGGTTTATAGTTGGCTAAGTAGTTGTTCATTATCCAAACAATATTTTAATTTAACCAATCATTCACATTTAAAATTTATATTCCATTCAAGTAATTGTGTTTAAGGAATACAATTTAGTATATTGATTCCTTTAAGACAAAATCAAAATAGGTTATCCCTCCTGAAGTTCACAAGGACTGAAAAAGGAAGAAGGATGAGAATCCTTATTGCATTACTAATTTTTGTTGTCAAAATACTAGTCTGGATCATTAAGCTCTGTATCAGGGTACTCATAGTCATTTGCATAATCATTTACTTATTGATCCATTAAAAGGCATTTCAAGAAATTAGTAAGAAGATAATCCACTTAAAAGATACTGTCATTCAGTAATCATCCATAGGTAATACCTGCTTGAGTCAGTGGATCTCAAAAAAGAAGGAGGAGGTAATAGTTTCCCCAGATGTTATCTAACAACCTCATCAATTATCCTTTTCTTGCAAAAAAATGAGGAGTTTTCATTCAAGTATACAAGTATATTGCCATATTAAAGTTGTTCTGCAAGAAAAAGTGCTAACAATAGCATGAAGTGAAACATTCATCTGAGGAATCGATATCAACTCCTGTATAGAAAATACTCAAATAGAATAACTCAGTAGAAAGGTTATCAACATTTTGGTTGTAAAATATTCCTCTGTTATAGCTCCACCAGGTCCTCTGATAGAATTAACAATATCCTTAAGTCTAGTATTGTATTGCATTGTTTTTTCTCCATCTTTCATTCTCATTGAATGGAATCTACATCTCAGACTTTCTTCTTTTTCTTTTGAATATGGTGGTCTCCGCCATTGGTAAAAATAAGCTTATCCCACATTTTTTTTTTAAGTAAATCCATCATATTCCTAGTCGGGAAGTGTAGAAGCTAACTCAATCATGACTTGTGTGTGTTCTTGCTTTTGTCTTTTCTCAGTGATTGTCAGAGGTGCAGTTGTCAGTACAACATATTCATTATCAATAAAATGAAGTCCATATTATCCGATCCTAGATAGATGAAATATCATACTTATTTTTCATGTAGAGAAATGTTCCCTATTCAACTTTGGTGCTTCCTTTGATTTACATCTTTAGATCTTGACTCAAGTCCTTTTAAACTTCAACACTTCAAAGAACCAATGCTCTGATACCAATTGTTGGTACCACTTATAGAGGGGAGATGAATAAGACTAAATAAAACTTAAACACTTAAATCTCAACTCATTGATTCACTCGGTAGAATTGAATATGTAGTAACTTAAACAACCATACATCTCATAAAAATAAAATCAATCATTCAAATTTAGTTAACACCGATTTAACTCGGTAGACACTAGATTTAACAAGGAAGCCCAATATGGGAAAAACCTCTGTGGGAATCATGACCTGCAATAAAATGTACCTTTCTAATGTACGCTCGATTAAGAACTTATCCTGTTAAACATTATAAACACATTTTCTAGATCGGTTAAGATGTTCACCCTGTTAGGAGTGGCCTTGCTAGAGGAGTTAAAACACTCTTTTGGAATGTCACCTACATCTAGGATTTACAAATAGGACTTTTAAATCCACTCGATTAAAATATTTTCTCTATTACAAATGCTAACAAGCAACAGTAAAAATTTTATATGTAAATATAGAAACTACCTTTTTCTTATGTCAGATACTTTATGCTCACATGAATACTGGAATCACATACTTCATTAGTCTATGTTTTAGACTATAGATTCTTCTCTTTCTTCTTCTCTGTTCTCCTCGATAACTCTGTTCTTCAGATTCTTCTGCTTTTTAATTCAATTTTCTAGCATCATAATCTCTATTAATTTCTCATCATTTATATAGACAAATTTTTGCCTCTTAATCTTCTTGCTTAGGTTTTCGATCATCTTCTTCATAAATCTTAACTTGGTAAACCATTTAAATTTTACTTTGTAACTTGAACTTTTCTTGGAACTCTCACAATCAGGTTTAACTGCTTTATTTTCACCTTAGACCTTCTTATTGAATTTTCTCTCTCATAGATCTTCTAACAAAATTCCTTTAATTCTTATCTCCATCTAGATCATCATAGTTTTGTATTGAATTTGATCTTATCATCATTTACAATCAATATCTTGTACTTGCTAACGTGCTTTTCAACTCGGTGACTAACTTCATTCACTGATCGGTGCTCAGTGCTTGGTACTCAAAAAATGAAATTGATTAACACAAATCTATATCAACTGACTCTGTCTAGCTCAGTAGAGTAACTCTTTTTAGTCATAACTCAACTCTTTGAAATTTTTGACTTAATCAATCAAGTGTATTGACTTGATAAAATCAAATATATAGTAGAAAACAACTATATCAACATTACTTCATCATTGTCTAATCTGTATTTGTCACCCATTTAACCTCTCTTCCTTATGATATGGTAACTCAATTAAAATTAGTAAATTAATTGCTTGACATCAATGAAAAAATAATAACTGATCTAACCAATTCTACAAACATGTATATGTATTATCACTCAGTTCTCATCATCTCCATCACTTGATCAACAAAGACCACATAAGAGCTCTATTTCTTTTGGAAAGTATTCAAATCTTGCACTGAGATATATGGGTCCATTTGATGTTTTGGAGGTTATCAACCTCGTTTCTTACAAAATTGCTTTATCACCAGCTCTAGCCCGAATCCATAATCTATTTCATGTTTCTTTATTAAAAACCTATCATCCAGATGCATCTCATATCCTAGATTGGCATGCATTCCAGGTTCAGGATCTGTGGGTGGTGCTAGTGGAGCCTACCTACCTTGTTGATCAATGTACAATTAGGTATGTGATAGAGATGTGTTTAAGTATAAGGTCTAGTGGGACCAATTCTCTATTGACAATGCTACTTGGGAGGATACGAAAGACATGTTTAGATCATTTTTTGTAATTATTTGCATAGACTTATATATGTTCTTATTTTCAATTTTTTATGTTTTATGCATAAATAGTGCTACTTTTGATGTGTATAAGACATTGGGTTGATGTCTCTTCCTAGAGGGGAGGGGTTTCATAACCCGAATCGACAGATTCCTATTTTATAGGACTTATTAGTGACTCTTTTGAGCTTAGTCAGACACTCCTCAACTTAAGTCGACTTAATTTTGGATATGATTTTAGAGATGTTTGTCATCATTTTCTTTATGGATAATTTATATTTCCAAAAATCTTAAATTGATTTTATATTATATTGATTTCTTGTTATGAAGTGACATAAGGTCGTAGTATGATGCTTTTGCTTGATCAAATTTATGCATTATGATGATATCGTGATTTATATGATAATGAAATTATAATAATTTCTACAGATATGATGTAATTTGTTTTGATTATGGTTTATGGAATAACCTACTGATAAAAAACATCTCTAGTGGCTTGAGATGTTTGATAGGTCAAAGGCGGGGGTGTGTTTCAGGGAGAGAAGATTAGCTTATCGGTAAGGGTGTGATCAGAAAAGTCTAGTGATCACACACCACATATGCATGAAAATTATATTAATCATAATTATATATGTGTGTTAGATTAAAATGGATATATTTCTTACCTTATCTCAAAAGTTTGTGCGAGTAATAAGAAAATAAAGATAAATATATTGTGGATTAAATAATCTCTCTAAATGATCTTAAATTGTTAATCGGTATTTGATTTAAGATTAATTGTTTAATGTCTTTAGTTCTCAATATATTGTAATCATGAAGTAGAAAAGAAGAACGAATAAATATTTTAAATATCTCCTAGATTTTGTATTGATTCTTTTGTTTTTATTAAATAAAGTATATTATTATTATTATATGATGCATGTGCGTGACTTCTCTTTTAAACAAAATAGTATCTTTTAGTCACACCATGGTTTCTGTTTGGAAGAGGAGTGGGTTTTTATGAAAGCAGACGAAAATTAAACACAACTAAAGTTGCATGCGTAGTTCATGACAGAAATAACTCAGTGACATGTAGAGATAAAAGTGACGGCAAGGGAAGGAAAGAAAGGAAATGCAAGCTGGGTGGGAAGGAGATCTTCTCTGCAAAATACACAAACTGTAGAGGAAGCCAGGTTCTTTTAGTTGCTTAATTTATTATTTTTATAAATGATTTTCTCCTGGAGATAAATAGGGTAGTGTCATTTCATCTTTGCAAAATATTTTGATTACTTCTTTTCGCTGAGGTTGTTTATTTGTGGTGGCTGAGAAAGTTCATCGTATTTTTCATTTACTAGTTTGGTAATAGTTGTATCTGCAAGGGAAGGGCATTTCTTTTATTTTACTTTTTTATTTCTTGCATCATTCATGCCACCTATCTTTTCTTTTTAAATGGCCAAAGTTTAATTTTCGGGGATTGTTTGTTTTGTTCATCCACTCCCTCACGTGTTGTTGGCCATACCCTTTGGTCATATTATTACCTACATTAATTGTTGAGAGAATCATTGTATTTGAACCATATATGATCTAAGCGTATGGTGATCTTTTTGTTTGGAATTATTTACTTGTGTCTATGAATATCCTTTTTAGTTACCCAGATTAGACATCTTCATTTTCCTCGAGCTTTCCAACACGCAAAGATTTGAGTTATGGGGGGGGCACGACCAGCATCAAGGGTTGCGTGCTCCACCAAACACTCACTAACCGACCCCCTCATCTTCCAACGTCGCATTAAGAGTTATACACAAAAGATCTTTTTAGTATTATAGTGGCAGGGAATAGATAGGATTTTTCCTAAGAGTTAGATATCCTAAGTTTGTGCAGCAAATATGCCATATTCATTTCTTCACCCCAATAATATACATCTAAGATACTTTTTTGCCCTTTATATAGACCATCATATATCTTTTCTTCCTATTTTTTTCCTCACTATCTCAGTACTCGACATCATGATTTGGTTGATCTTTGAGCTTCGTTCTGTGTATGGAATGTTTTCATTGGTGGTTTGCTCTTTTTCCTGGACTAAATGGAGAAATCTAACTTGAGATACCTAGAATTTCAAAGATTAAATTATATGTTGTTTCTCTGTACATTTGTAAGAGATATTATACTCTTGAAGTGAATTATTTAAACCAATCTTGAAGAAACAACATCAAATTTTGTTTTGATATCTTTTTTGTTTTGTTTACCCTAGCAGTTAAAAATTAGTTTTCTTGACCAAATTAGAAAAAATTGTGTTTCTTTGTTTAACTTCTCATATAGGAATTCCCTGTTTATTATGCCTGTAAAGGGTCTGTTAAATTCATAAAAGGGGTTTTTTTCTTTCATGTATATTTTAGAATGTGATTCTGAAAGATTACTATAGCTGTTAGAATCCAGCTAGAATGGCAAACTTGTAATATTTTATTAGCTTTTATAGAGTTCATGGAGAGTAGGATTATTTCTTGATCGCTATTATGAAATGCTTTCTTGTAGTGTTTAATTGTTTTAGTTATAGATCATATTGAAAATGTTAAGGAAATGATGTTGTATGTGGAATACCAGGAAAGGGTAATATATACTGCTCTCTACCTACCAGTAGAAATCTGGCACCATAATTACTTTTTCCAAAGCTATATTAACACATGTTTTCTTAAATGTGATTGGTTATGTTTCATCTTCCTGTTATCTATGATTAGTTCTACTTAGACATATGTGAAAAGTAGTTAGTTTCACAGATACACCAAATACCTTCTGATCCATCAATGCCAAGCAACTAGACTTCTTAAGTAGGGTTGATGCGCTATTCATTTTAGGATGAGCCCCGTGGGAGCTAACTGTAACACCCCAAAATTGGCATCTTGCAACCCTAATCAATTTTGTTGCATTTGTCATTCTTTTGATTCATCAAAGTCCTATTGTACTAGGCAATTCTGAGTTTTGACTGACTCTACTCGACCTTAGTGTCAAATGCAGAAAATCCTAAATCTGCATTAATCATACATTATGTTTAATTCCTAAATATCTATTGGTTAAACAAACCTTATGATCGAATTAATTTAATTATAAAGTCTTAGAACTTTAATTAAATTAAATTCACCCTCTTTAGCTAAAACACATGAAAAAAGGATTAAATGATATTTAATTATTAAATAAATATCCTCATTTTCAATAATTGAATTTAATTATTTAGATAATTGAGAAAAAACAATTATGAGGTCATATTTATTTAATTAATTGGATATTCTCTCAAAAATCTTTCTTCTGTTCAGAATTGGAAACTTCTCTTTAATTATGCTTTAAAGAGAAAGAAAACAGATAAATCAAATAAAACAGAATTGAATCAAAGAAAGAAAATAGTTAAAGCAAAGAGAAAACAATTTATTGTATTCTTTTAAGTAAAGCTTTCTATTCTGAACTGGCTTTTCTATCTGTTTTATTTCAAAGAGGAAACTTTCCATTTTTAACAACCTCTGAGTCTATAAAAGAACTCTCATTCCTCATTCAAAACCCCCACTTATTTTCATGCATTATTAGAATACTGAATTATTGTCACATTCTTAGTTGATAATCTCATATAGAATAATCCAATTTTGCAATAGATTAATATCAATTTCTAGAATAATTGCATTGAAATCATGTCTTAGACTAAGCTTGCATCTTTCAATTCTTAGAATAATCTTGCATTGCATTGCATTCATCGAGAAAAATCCTTCATTCCTAGATTGGCCTATGGTTGTGAGACTCTCATTCTGAGAGCTATTTTAAAAACCCCATCTAGATAGAAGGCAACAGGTCGAATCATGCAGGCAGGCAAGATGAATAACCTCCTATTCATTCTTGTGTGTATCTGGTGAAGAAGGACTATGTTTAAGTGTATGGTGAGTTAACAAGGCCAAAGTTACCACATACATTTCTCACGCCCACCGTGGGGCAGGTACATTTCTGTTCTGGCCTCATTTCATTTCATTTTTTTCATTTTTTTGCATTCTATCTGTACTTCCATACTGCTCTACTCTAATATCGCACGAACTTTTTGAGCATCTCGCGCGAACTTTCTAGTTCTTTGCATGGCTCTTTGTACTTCTTCACATGATCTAGTATGAATCATCATGTGAAATTACACACCAGAGCTTTCATTTGATATTTTCTTGTCTCAGTTTTCTAACCATCTGCTATTTTGTGACATCTATGTTTCTCTAATTTTATCTTTTGAAACAACTTAACAGTGGTTTGCAGGACGCTGCGATAAAGAAAAGCCAACATAAACTTCTAACACATTTATTGCAGGACGCTGACATGAAGAAAGGAATTACAAACTACTTATGGGTTAATTGCAAGATGTTTGTCGAAGACCTTGCATGCTTTCACAAATTATTAAGTCTATTTTTAGTAGTTAAAACACACTTTGGTTGGTGCTTAAAATGAATCATTGTCTTGCATGATTCAAGTTTTTTTTAGATTGTAATCCTAAGAACTACATGAATGTATCCTCTCCCCTCACCTTTATAGATCTTGGGTGTAAGAGAAATTCATTTGATTCTTCTAGAGTGGCTACCTCTCGAGATCTTTAGCAGAGCCAGTGAGAGTGGATGCCAAACCGGTAACAGGCTAAAGCCAAGCCCTTCCGAACCGGTATACAAAAAATTCTATTGTGATTAATGTCACAATAGATAGGTGTGAATTCATTGTGGCAACCAAAATATCCTCCAGTACCCTAGTGGTGCGCTAAAGTCTCGACATTGTTAAGGTGAAAACCTTGCTTTGAAAGTATTGTGAGAGCCCCCTTTATTGGGAAAATGACTTGATCACAACCACCTGATTAGATGTCCTTACTACAAAATATTGTTCTAGTTTCCAAAAACCATCTATATATTGATGCGGAAGGTCAGAGACCAACTAAGACACCCCACACTCTTACGACTCTTAGTAGGGACAACAACCCTTTGGGAAGTAATTCCTTTGGGGTTTGAAGCTTGGTGTGCCTGAGAAGTGAGTGCACATGTAAGGAGGAGCCCGTGCCTCCAAGCTTCTAAGTTTTACGCTAAGAGTAGGCATAGCTGAACTTGAGTTCAAGTGGGGATTCAACAGATACTATCCTGGCTATCCTAGGATTGTGATGTTTCTGTTCTGGTACTACAAACATTCTGTTTAATGTATTTTGCGTGGGTGTATCATTTGAACAATCAAAACTATCATCAAAACAAACAAACTGTCAATCTTGAACATGTCCAAAACAATCTATAACTCAAACTATTTGTCAAAAAATAGCATGATTTCATCTTGGGAAACACAATCTGATCTCAACTGTTTGATTCTATAAATGTTCATTTGCCAAAATTTGCATAGTTTCGCATGACATTTCCCAATCTTTGAATCATTCTCTGAGAATCTTCGTGTGATACATTGGAAACTATCACGTGACATTTGGCAATAGTACTATTATTTTTCTACTATTTGTTTCATCAGTCTGGTGTCATTCTTCACGCGAGACTAGAAAGTTTCACGCGTGTCGGTGAGAATCTTCGTGCAAAAGTGTATTTCTTCGTGCGATTCTGAAGCCTTTTTTTCAAAACAACAAGCTAATTCCTATCATTCAAACGTAATTCTATCAAATCTAGTCTCTGATATGGGTCTATTTTTATACTCTCCATCTTCACACAGTCTAAAACTTGGTTTCTTAGGTTGATAATTATGTGATTCTTTCTTAAACTGATCTCGTCTCATATCTTTTTGGTCTCTTTCATCTGTGTTGTCATGCCTTGTGTCATAATAGTCATCTCTTGGATTTTCTAGCCTCATCTCCGATGATTTTCACCAAGGATACTTCACCTTTTGGCACGTTCTATGTAATTACTTTGAGGTAGTTTCAAGTTTGGTCCTAGTTCACATCCCTTGTTCAATCTTTGTTTATGACTGTCACAACTTGAAGTGGAAAAACATTTCCTTCAATCAATCAAGACAAATCTATACTTTCCACACCATTGCTAGCTACATCTAGTGAGGAATCATCTCGATCTCCTTCTCCGGTACGTCGACCTTACATCAAATGGTCATTTCCAGTGGACTTTAGTCAGGTTCAAAATCCTTTGTTTTGAGAAGACCCAAATTTTGAGAATACTCAATCTTTTCATACCAAGTCTTTACACCTTGAACCCTTGCATTCTAGCAAGGTGATAGATCATAACAATCAGGTGATGCTAGCATCTTTAAAACTTGGGGTAAGTCCCATTCTCAAGACCCCCCTAACGATGTGGAAGTAGAAATAACTCAAGAAGAGATTGCACAAGCTCATGCTAATAAATATTTATGTAGGATGATGAGAGTTCTCCTAGTTGAGGAGAAGGAGAAATATATTCTTGAACTAGCCAATCAAGGGGCTAAGTTACCCTCCAACTATGATGTAGAAAGACTTGTTGAGAAAGAGGAAGAAACTAAAAATTCCCGCTTCTGAAAAGAAATGCAAACTATGCAAGAGAAAGTCTCTCAACTCTTGAAAGAGAAAGACAAAATTGTTACACAATTCACGCTAGAAAGCATTTGTCCTTTCTCATTTGACAAAGATCTTTGCATGCCTCCTTTTCCCAAAGGAGTTGAACTTCCTAAATATGATAAATACTTGGGTACATCTGACCCTCAAGACCATTTGAGAGAGTTTGGTGCTCTCTCCATGGAATT
>MU223804.1:3912976-3953882 GCA_018584345.1 Thuja plicata | reverse complement strand
AGGAGTTGAACTTCCTAAATATGATAAATACTTGGGTACATCTGACCCTCAAGACCATTTGAGAGAGTTTGGTGCTCTCTCCATGGAATTCATACATGACACAACCTATCTCATGCATCTTTTCCCATGTAGCTTGGGAGGGTCGGCTATGGAATGGTTCTCTAGACTACCAACTGGCATCAAAACTTTTGATGAAATTGCCAATTTATTTCTACAACACTATTCTCAAAATATCCAACATCTGGTTCATATCTGAGATCTTTGCAACTTGAAACAAAATCATGGGGAATCCTTCTTGGCATTTCTCCAAAGATGGAGACAAATTTATACACGATATTCTTGCAAGATACCTGAATCTGAAAAGTTGGACATCTTTCTCGACAATCTTCTCCCCAACTTTGGATATCAAGTACAGCTACAAGGTCCTTTAATTTTTGATGACATGATTAAGAAAGCTATAAGAATTGAGACATTTATGATCAAAAAAGGAGAATTGACCTTACACAAGGAAAATAAACAAGGGTCTTCCTCCTCAAGCTAAGATAAACTCAAATTTCCCAACAAGAACCAAAATGTTCTGAATGATGGAGTTGTAGACAATGTGACTCCTATGCCTTCCAAGGCTATCTTTAATCTCACTACTATGATGCAAGTGGCCAAAGCCACTAAACAGGCTGCAGAAAATTCCAAATTGAGTACTTCACAATTTTATGGACCTAAACCTTGGCCTCCTAGACCCAAGCGTGAGTTCACCCCTTTAGGAGAACCTCTCAAGGTCGTTTACAAGACTCTCTTGGACAACCATTTACTCACTCCACTGGATAATGCATTACCTTATGATCCACAACCAAGACCCTCTTGGTGGAATGAATCCGCTTATTGTGATTTTCACCAAAACAAAGGTCATAAAATGGCTACTTGTCTTAAATTGCGACATAAAATCTAGGATCTCATCGATAGTGAGGTTATCTATTTAGGTGGTCACAACAAAAATTCTGATCACCAAGCTTTCAAAGATCCATTTCCTCCTCATGGAAAAGGTGGATCATCTAAAGGCAAAAATACTGATGCTAAGGTCAACTATACATACACCAATAACGACAATGTCATTAATATGGTTGAACCTATTGATACTGAATATTGTAATGTCATCATTCTCAAGGGAATAGAAGATATTTCCAAGTCTAAGACACCTTTCATTTTGTGAGGGTCTACACCTCAGTCTTCTGAACAAGGACAATCTCAAGTCAGTGCTAACATTGTTACTCGATCTCGTGCTAAGATCATCCTCAAAGGCCCTGAGCCTTCTATATCTACATCAACTCAACCTTTAGACAAAGCTAAGGTTGACTCTACCAATAAGAATCCAAAAGTGGGTTCCTTATCTAATGCTGCCAATTACAGCATTCTCGATCAATTGCAATGTACTAATGCTCAGATCACTATTTTTGAGCTCCTAAAATACTCCCCTGCTCACAGGGAAATCCTGGACAAAGCCCTCACCAAGGCAAATGTCCCAAAAGATCTTGATCTTGACCGGTTTCAATCCATGGTAGGTCACTTGACCTCCTCCCATTATTTGTCTTTCTCTAAGGAAGACGACCATTCTTTGAGTCACCCGCATAATAACCCTCTGTACATTGAAGTCATGATTGGTCCAAAGCATGTTCGCCGTGTTCTTATAGATAACAGTGCTGGCCTCAATATTTTCTCTGCTAGTTTCCTTACTGAGTTAGGCTACGGTGAAGATTGTATTGATTCCCACAAAAATATTACTATTAAGGCCTATGATGAGGAAGAACGTAAATCTAAGGGGCTAGTTATGTTTCCAATTAGAGTTGGTCCTGTTGAACAAGATGTTATCTGTCAAGTGCTTGACATTCCTTTGGCATACAATATTCTGTTAGGAAGGACATGGATCTATGAAATGCAGTTTGTCCCTTCAACGTACCATCAATGCATCAAATTCCCATTCCAAGGATCTAAAGTGACTATACCCGCTAATACACACTATGACTACAATGCCCTCACAAAATCTACTGATATCTTTGTGCCTACCAATAGAGAATCTATTGAACTCCTTGAGACTAAATTAAAAGAAATGGGAAAGAGTTTGACACTCAAATAAACTGACATGGGAGGATATCATATTGAACCTGTTCTATCTATTACATCTTTGCCTTTGTCTCCACATTCTTTTGGGAGACCTTCTGAGAGCACTAAACCTTCTATGGTTCCTCCTCCAACAAAGTATGGTGGTACCTTTGTACAAGCCACAATACCATTAGAAGAAGAAGCTGAAAATAGAGCTATCAAAGCTTGGATCTATAAAGGAGAAGACAATTCTGAACAAACTACTCCTCATTATGACATAAAACCTAAGCAATATTGTAAAGGTCTATCTATTATGCGATGTTTTGGCTCTAAAGGAAATGGTCCCATAGGTGCAAATCATAAGGGATTGATTGCACCACTTGAAGCTATTGGTCACAAAACACGTGACTCTATAGGTACAAGCTTCCAGAAACTCACATTTCAACTGGGGATAAACAAGTTTGTACCTCGAGAAGATAAACAACCAACACCTAAAGAAACATCTAAAACTGAAGAATCTGAAGACAACTCTGATGAGGATAGTTTTCCTTATCCTATTCCTCTAGACCTGGCGGCATTCTTTGCTGAGCCAGATGACTTTATACCGTAGGTCAGTATAGTAGACACTAACAATGATTCTGATGACACGACTTCCTTTGCTCCATTAACTTATGAGGAGTGGAAAGAAATATATACTCTAAATCCAAGTCATCAAGGTGATTTATATATACCACCACACTTTCAAGAATAGTTTGAACAGGAATCCCAGTCACTTCTCACTACATAAGAGGTAGTTGATGCTACAAACACTAATGAGGTACCTAGGTCAAAAGGTGCTCATCTGACCATAGCATAGGTTCTAGGTAGAACTCATCCCAACTGGGGACAAAGAGTTGATTTCACTCATGTTCTTGACATGACACCTAATGATGAAATGAACTCTCGTGAATATGAGTTCGACAGCTTGTCATATGCCACCTCTGATAGAGATATAGATACAGCTAACACATATAAAAACCTTCTTGAAGTAGGTGAAGGGTCTAGTGTCAAGTTAAATGAGCCTAACTTCCTAGATGTTAACATGTCATCTACTATGATCACTGGGAATCAATGGAATTCAACTATACCTTTGGATGAGATCGCTTTAGGTCTCAACTTGCTTGTCCATGCTTTTGATGATTATACCGTGAACGCACTTGAACCCATCACGTCTCTTTCACTTTTCCATCCTAAGCTTATAGACTGGAACTCTACCTCTCCATCTAATGAAGTCCTTATGTTGCAGAATGATTACGCTCTTGCTTGTTACCCACACATTGTCAAACCTATAACGTCTTCCACTAGCAAAGCAAGTGTCAACATGACTGAGGCTAACATCAAGTATCTTAGTCACAAAATAAAAAGAAGAAAAAATAGGTGCTCTGATGGTGAAAACCACATTGTCGTAGTATCAGAGCCTAAAACAGTCAAAATAAAAGATGTATCCAAGGGTGAAAACCTCTCTGAGGCGCCTGAGGATGAGATACTTGATGTGCTTCTGAGTCATTTCTAGGAAAGATAATCTGTGCTTATTGAACCAACTCAACCAATCAACTTGGGTACAGAAGCTGAACCTCAGATCATTCACTTTGCACAATCACTATCAGAGGCAGAAAGAGAGGAATTCACTACATTCTTCAGAAGAAAAAAGATAAACTTTGCATGGAAATATTTAGACATGCCAAGATTAGACCCTAATCTAATCATGCACCATTTTTCGATTGCACCAGGTGTCAAGCTTGCCAAGCAGAAGCTTTGAAAAATGCATCCACACATAGCTCTACTTGTTAAAGCTGAATTGAAGAAACTTCTTAAGGCGGTATTTATCAGAGTAATTGACTATGCAGAATGGATCTCTAATATTGTTCTAGTATCAAAACATGATAAATCTATACGAGTCTGCACAAACTTCAGAGACTTGAATTTGGCATGTCCTAAGGATGATTTTCCATTGCCTAACATTGATATGATCATAGATATGACAACAGGGTATGAAATGTACTCACTGATGGATGGTTTCTCTGGCTACAATCAAATAAAAATTGCGCCGGAGGACCAAGAGAAAACTTCTTTCACATGTGCATGGGGCACCTTCTGTTGGAATGTCATGCCCTTTGGACTCAAAAATGTTGGTGCTATATATCAGAGAGTTGTTACTACTATATTTCATTACATGATGCATAAAACAATGGAATATTACGTGGATGACACTTTAGCTAAGAGCATGCACCGAAAGAAGCATCTTACAGATCTAGGTCCTATACTAGATCGTATGGAACAGTTTAGTTTGAGGCTCAATCCTAAGAAATGCACACTTGGCATAACATCTGGAAAGTTGCTTGGCTATATCATCTCTGCCAAAGGCATCAAAGTGGATCCTGCAAAAGTACAAGCTATCATGGAAATGCCACCACCGAAGAATATTAGACAAATGAGAGGGCTTCAAGGTTGACTGCAGTCTATTTGGCAATTTATTTCACAACTGGTGGACAAGTCACAACCATTCACCAAGACTTTGCACAAGGGTGTGGCTTATCAATGGAACAAAGAATGTGATGAAGGGTTCACATAAATCAAACAGTATCTTGCGAACCCACCAATCTTGATGCCTCCTATTCATGAGAAGCCACTTATACTTTACATCTCTGCTACATATACATCATTGGGTATCCTATTGGCTCAAGAAGATCAACACAACAAAGAAAGGGCTATCTATTACATTAGTCAAACTCTGGTCTCATATGAAACAAAATATTATGCTATAGAGAAATCTTGCCTTGCAGTGGTATTTGCTTCACAAAAACTATGGCACTATATGTTGGCTCATACTACATGCCTAATTGCTAAAATTGATCCTCTGAAATATTTTCTCAGTAAAGCTACCCTCACAGGTAGAATAGCTAAATGGGTCATGCTTCTCAATGAGTTTGATATTGAATATGTTGAAAGAAAAGCCATTAAGGGACATGCAATAGAAAATCAATTGGCAGAAGCACCTCTAGTAGATCATCAACCATTTCACATTGAATTTCCAGATGAGTCCATATTACTTCTCACACATCGATCATGGACTATGTTTTTTGATGGTTCATTTACCCAACAGGGGTTAGGTGTTGGGATACTGTTCATTACACCTCAAAGGTACTCTTTACCAAAAGCATATAAGATGTTGTTTCCTTGTACAAACAATATTGTTGAGTATGAAGCCCTAATCAATGGTATGAAGATCACCCTTGAGTGGCTAGTAGACGAACTCAATGTTCTTGGTGATTCAAATTTAGTCATCAATCAAGTAAACGATATCTATCAGACAAAGGATGACAAGTTGGTGCCTTATAAACAGTTGGTTGATGACCTCAAAAATTATTTTGTTCACATCACATTTAAACAACTTCCAAGGGAAGATAATAAAGCAGCAGATGCCATGGCTACTCTTGCTTCCATGCTACAGATGCCAGAAAATGATATTCAACATGAATTCCTAGTGGACACATTACGCTACCCAGCCTATGATTCCCCTGACTCCCGGATGATCTGTTCTATCATTGGACATGATTCATCTCGCTACCATCATATCTTTTCCTACCTTCGTGACCAGATTCTTCCAAACACTTACACCCGGAATGAGAAACGTAACTTAATCTGCAATGCTTCACATTTTGTCATCATAGCTAATGACTTGCATAGACGTGGTCTAGATGGTACCCTCCTTAGGTATTTAGAACCCAATGAGTCCAAATGAGTGTTAGTAGAGGTGCATGAAGGCATTTGTGGGTCTCACTCTAATGGCTTGAGATTAGCCCGTAAACTTATTAGAGCTGGTTACTATTGGCCATATATGGAAAAGGAAGCTATACAGTTTGCTAAGTCTTGCAAAAAATGTCAACTACATGGTAATCTGATTCATGCTCCAGCCAAGGAGCTTATTCCCTTCATTACTTTCTGGCCATTTCAACAATGGGCCTTTGACTTGGTGGGTCAGATTTATCCCTCGTCCTCAAATGGACATAAGTTCATAATCATAGCTATAGACTATTTTACCAAGTGGGTGCAGGCAGTTCCTCTCACCGTTGCCAATGGAAAATCAGTAGCTATGTTCATTCTCAACTACATCATCTATAGGCATGGTGTACCCTCAGCAATAATCACTGATAATGGGGGACAATTCAAAAACAAGGATTTGACAGAGCTATGCTCTAAGTTTAAAATTACTCAGCATTGGTCTTCCATCTATTATGCTCAGGGTAATGGACAGACAGAAGCATCCAACAAGACAATCCTTAAAATCCTGCATCGCACAGTGCACAAATCCGGACGAGATTGGCACCTCCAAATCAATCCATCTCTCTAGGCATACATGACAAGCATAAGAACAGCAACAAGGGCTACACCCTATGCTTTGGTTTATGGAGTAGATGTTGTGTTACCAATTGAGGTTGAGATTCCTTCTCTGCAAGTCTCTCTAAAAGGCCTCATTACTGACGAAGATAAAAAAATATCTCAGCTACAAGAGCTAGAACTACTTGATGAACGTCAAAAAGTGGCATTCGATCACCTTAGAGCATACCAGATTAGGATGTCCAAGAGCTATAACAAGAAGCTCAGACCAAGGGATTTCCAAGCGAGTGACCTCGTTCTCAGGGAGAACCCTAAAAATCAACAACATCAAATCCATAAAGGAAAATTTGAACCAAACTGGCTTGGTCCGTATATTGTTACTGTAGTGTTTGGGTCTGGTACCTATCAACTTTCTACTACTGAAGGAGAACAACTCAAAGAGCCCATCAACGCTCTTCATCTGAAGCGATTCTACAGCTAAGACATCTTTAGTGTGCTCATGAATATAGTAAAGTCCTGAGAAATTTCCAAAAATCTGAAAAAAGTCCTAAAAAAATGATCATCTTAGTGAAAACCTAGTGATACGTGCTTTGATGTATCTCCAAAAAAATCATATATTCCAAAAATACAAAAAAATTAAAAAATTTGAAACATACCAAAAAAAAGAGAAAAAAAGAAAAAAATAGTGCCATTGATGAAAACCTGGCAAATAGGCATCATGGTAACAAAAAAAGAATTTCTGCCAAGAAGGTGAAAACCTGGTAAACATGCGCCTCTTGTTCCACATTGCTATATCTATCGTAGCACCACTTGGCTTTACACATTTTCTTTCCTATATTACTGCTTTCCTACTTACATTTTCTTTCAGTTGACCTTCAAGACACCAACTTACATGGATTGAAACTGGTCATACTCTTGAGGCAACCCTCCTGGTCTAGGGGGCACTGTCCTATTACCTTCTGAGGATCTACTTTGCGATAGTCACCAGTGGTTTTCACTATTTCTACCTACTGTCGCTTCTCTTATACTGAGTTCTCTCTCCTTGAGAATCTCCCTAACATCAGTCACTAGTGGCTCTCACTGTGTCTTCCTACTTATGTCTAGCTAGTCCTATGATCTCTTCACTTGAGAATCTCTTCTACGTCAGTCACTAGTGGTTCTCACTACGTCTACCTACTGTCACTGTAATTTTGAGATTTCTCATATCCGTTATAGTTGGAGTTATCCTCAAATGCTCTATCTATCGATACTCGGTCTTGCGATTCTATGCTTTAGTTTGTACATATCTTTCGATCACTTTCGTGACACTCTTGTTCCTTTGCGAACCCTACTGACTTGACTTTGATTCAGTACCATATGCTTGGGGGCAATCAAATCTAGTTTTCCCTCACAATATATGTCAAGTCAGTCATCATTACTTGGGGGCACGAGTCCCCAATTTGATCACATATTTGGTTCACACCTGAGTCAGTAATCTTGTCACTTCTCAAGGACAACTTGCTACTGACACAAACAGGTGTTTTTCAACACCCCCATAAACAGTGTTTCTCAACACTATCTTTGGACGCATCTATTTTTTTTAACACACATCGGATATCTCAAATGTAAATATCTATCGATAACAATCAAACACAATGCAATCACAAGCACAATGATGTTTTTTAACACCCTATACACATTCATATTTGAAAACTTTGAAAATGGTTGAGCTATGATTGAATCTTTCTTTGTATGTTGTCTATTCTCATGGATTTCATTGATATTTTCTTTGTCTATTGCTTGTTGGTGTAGTTCCAATTATCCAACAACGTTAAATAAATAGGGTGTATGTGATAAGAGCTCCCGCACTAAGGTGGAACAGCCTCACATCCCTCGATCTTGTTTATTTGAACACCATGGTGAGGTCCGTACTATCTCCTTGCCTATTATTGCTCTGTTTGTTATTGCTCTATTTGTTTATGCATGCTCACACTCATGGTTATCTTGGTTGTGCATGCCTTGATACTGGTGTACTCTTGCAACATTAACTAGAAACAATGTTCAGGTTATCTTGGCTTTTGTGCCCTGGTGCTTACGTTTGTTTCCTACATTTTCTCTGATGCAAGTCATATTCATATCCTTATGGTTGCATTGTGGTGCCAGTAAGGATTGTATCAACTTCGTTGTTCCATAAAAATGCTCAATAATGATGATTATATGATGGGTCTCACAACCATGTTCTAGAATTGCACTCTCATATTACATCTAGCATAGGATTGCATTTTCATTCTAGACTTGCATTATGGCAGTGATTCAGTGTTCTCTTCATTGCATTCTCCTGGGTTCATACATTGGGGAGTTCTTCTTCACTATCCTGGTTTCATCATGACTTCACAGGTGTTTGATCCTCGCTCTCGATTCTTCACATGTTCTTTTGGTTAGTGTTCGTCGTCCTGCATGAGATGTTAGTACCATATACATTCCATATTCACAACTCATTATCATATACACATTGCATTTGCATATTCTCATTCATAATTGCATTTACATATATCATCTACATCATACATGTGCATTTCATACATCTACATATATTTAAAACATGTTCATACATTTGCATACATTCTAAATCATCTAACCATCTAAGCATATAGGAAACATCTCATAAAAGACAATATGACACATGTAATGATACTAAAAGACGAGCTCATATATATATATATATACACACACACACATATATATATATACACATATATATATATACACACACACATATATATATATATACACATATATATATATACACACACACACACACACATATATATATATATATATCCAATGTGTCGATACAAATACAAAATGGTGCTACTCGAGCACGATCTATCTCAAAATGGTGATATAAATACATGGATGCCAACGCATCAGATATATCCTAGGATCTCATCTATCTATCAATCAAAACTAACTTTGGCCTTCTCCCTCGTCACTTGGAGGTGGAGGTGGAGGCCTATCTGGTGGAGGTGGTGTTTGTGCACCCTCTGACCCTCTAGCATAGGTCAAAAATCTAGCAACTTGTGATGCCTCATCAGGCACCACCCTTATATACGACGCATAGTAATACGCCGCTCTAGCAAAATGATGATGGATCTCCTCATGTGTTGCCCACAGCCACTCTCGGAGATCCTATATCTCTCGATCCCTGTCTAATAGTCATGCATCTCGCACGGCCACCTATATCGTCAAATCCCCAACCTATCTCGAGAGCTATCAAGCTCTCTCCTGAGACCGTCGCTGTGGATCCTGTGTTGGATCCTGTGCAGGCTAGTCCTCCTGCATAAGATCCTCCTGTTGCACCTCTTCTTGAAGGGGTACCTGCTACTCCTCAGTCGTCTTCTCAACAGTCCATCGTGGAGACTGTCTCGTACTGCCACTGCTGCTGGCCCCAACGTCCATCCCCATATGTCGAGCGGGGATGTCCACCTATACTGTTCAGGGACAAGGACCCTTTTGTAACCCTGGTTGTCCACTCTACTATAGTGAGGGCATCTGCACCTGTTGTTGTACCACCTGTGGCTGTACTACATGTCCTTAGCCTGCCATGTCGATCGGATCCGTGAACCTAGGGAACAGATGTGTGACAAAATGCTCCCTACACTCTGCGGTCACACTGCCATCTGTTATGTCTCTCAAATAATCCCACTGTACTAGGGCCAATGCTCAAATATCAATCATGGTGCGACCCTGATCTAGCTTCATTAGCCAGCCCCTCCTTATCTCATCTATGAATTTGGCATATGTCGTGTACTCCTGAGAAATGTCCTGTGGACGGCCAAACTGCCGCCATACCTGCTTTTGCGGGAATCTCTCTATCACTGTGATAGTGCAACCAATCATTGCACGTGAGCAAAACATGTAGTTGAGCTACTCTGCAGCATCATCCCATACCTCGGTGAGTCTCCATGGCCTCCAAACTACCACTGCTAAGTCATCGAGTTGGGCTCGCCATTGATCTATCTTACCCAGCGCTGGCTAAGTAATCATACCCCTGTATCTGCATATGTATGGCTCTAAATTTGCCTCATATCCTCACATATCGGCCTCGTCACAGGAAGATGCTCCCATGCCCATACCTATAATACAAAAACCCCAGATGCCATACTCTTCGCCTCTCAATAGACGATCTCATGCATCTCATAATACATGTGGGCCAACATGCATTGGCCCCATCCATACAGTCTCGGTCGTGCTAGCATCTGCTGCAGCATCCTGCCCCAGCTACACTCCAGACCGTGCTGTCCATGATCAGGCATCAGATAGAAACCTAAGAAATAGGCTAAAACCACTGGTAACCTATGTGTGGGTCCATACTCACTGATCAGATCCTCCCATGGGATAGCTCTCCCCACGACGAGGTTGTCCTGTAATATCTCCCTCAGCGCTAGTGTCCCAAGTCTAGGTTGCATCTCGTACTCTACCTTGGCTCCATGGAATGGGATCCTCAGTATCTGATAGATGTCCTTAGGGGTCACGGTCATCTCACCCTATGGCAGATAGAATGTGTTCGTCTCCGAATGGAAACGCTCAACTAGTGCTCCTAGTAAACTGTGATTTACCTTAATCTCGGGTACATCACATAGAGAGGACAGACCCAAAGTACCTAGATGCACTATCTCTGCATCATCTAACTGTGATACTAATCTGTTGATAGATGGGTCATGTGATCGAAAGGCAATATCTAAAAAGTCAGCCTGCAATATATGCAAAGAATAGTACATGATCAATAATCTGAGATAATCAAAGCATAATGCGATAATTAAGCATTAAAGACTTCCTACAAACAGTGACAACGCTGACGCAAAAGCTATTGGACGCGATGTAGACTGATTTCATGTTCCAATTGTTCACTTTTTCCCATGCGAAGAAGCAGATTTTCATGCGATAAAGTACTCTTTCACACAAAGAAGTTTTTCGGGTCGCGCGATTTGATGTTCGCGTGAACTTTTTTGACCTATCGCGCGAGAAAATACCCTATGGAAGGGTTTCTCGTACGAACATGGGTACTCTCCCATGCGATCTTTCCCACCGAACGGCATGAAAAGGAGTTTTGTCGCACGAGATTTGCCTACGGGCCGCGCGAAGAAACTACTTCTTCGCACGAAATCCCGCGGACCATTTCCTAAAAATGCGGAAAAACAATTAAAAATTGACAGAAATTGATAAAATTTGAAATGTAGAGAGGTTTATCGACTACTTACTAGAGGTCCATATGCTGCGGGCCGACTGTGGCTCCTAGATTGGTCGAATTGATGTGTGTTGTAGGGGACCACCATTTTTGCTCAGAGCTCAATTCGCAAAAGTCAAAAGGTTGAAATGATTTGAAAATGACCTTTTCATCCTTATATAGGTTTTGACCTAATTTTTCAAAGTGCTCCGTTTTGCGCAAAAACTTCACCATTACCTAATTTGACCGCTCTGAATCCATTTTCATGATTGAAATTGAAATCTGACACTTCTATATAGCTCAAAACCACATTTTAAAATTTTGGGACCGATGCGATCTAACGCTTGTGCAGTCAACTTTCTGATGTCGCTTTCTTGTCAGAATCATATCTTATCATCATTTTCTCAAATCTTTGACTTTTTTCCTCAAAAGTCAACTCTAGTCAACCCTAGTCAAACTTGGTTAACAAACCTCAAAATTGCTCCAAATTGCTTCTAAATCTTCCAGATTCTTCTATAATCTATTTTGAGTTCTTCTTGATCTTCGATTCACCATCTATCTACGATTTTTTCACTCTCCATCATCATTATGGCATGTCATCTTTCCATTTCGCTCCCGAGGGGGAAGGATCATTACATCATTGAATTTATTCCAATCAATTTGATTTTCAAAAGTGCTCATTGCTAGGGGCATCTCATCACTTGGGGCATGTTCTATTTTTTGTACCGCACAGTCAAAATTGGGTGTTCCACGACTTTTAATCAATAGGGGCATCCTTGTCCCTTACATCTTGTCATCTATTAAGTATCTGAGTAATCTAGCTCAGATTCTTGAGGATCAAGCTCCATTCTAGAGATGGTTCTCGAAAACTCATCTATTGGGAATTGGGGCATTCTAACCCTAACTCCTGAATCAAGCTCCGTTCTAGAGATGATTCTGAATCTCTATTTACTATCTTTTGAGACAGGTATCGGGGCAATCTAAGCCTGACTCCTGAAGGTTAAGCCTTGTTCTGGGGATAGCCTTGTAAAAGATGTCAATCTAACCAATGTCTTGGAAATCTAACCTAGATATTGGGGGACTAAGCTTCGTTCTGGAGATAGTCCTAAAATCTCTATTAATTATCTTGTTGGACAGGTATCAGGGAAATCTAACCCTGACTCCTGAAGGTTGAGCCTCATTCTGGGGAGAGCCTTGTGAAAGATATCAATCTATTTAGGTATTAGGGCATTCTAACCTGGATCCCTAAGGATCAAGCGTCGTTCTGGAGATGATTCTCGAAATCTTCATCTATTAGGTATCAGGGCACTCTAACCCGGATCCCTAAGGATCAAGCTTCGTTCTGGAGATGACCCTTGAAAACTCTATTTGACTGGCGTCTTGGCAATCTAACCTAGACTTCGGAGAGTCAAGCTCTTTCCTAGAGATGGCTTTGAAATCTTCATCAATCGATCTTTGCATCATTAATTTTTGAAATCTATTCTTCTGTGCTTCAGACATTAGACTATTCTTTGAATCAACGCGCTACTTGCACATCAATTCAAAGAGGGGCAAAATGTAACACCCTAAAATTGGCATCTTGCAACCCTAATCAATTTTGTTGCATTTTTCATTCTTCTGAATCATCAAAGTCCTATTGTACTAGGCAATTCTGAGTTTTGACTGACTCTACTCGACCTGAGTGTCAAATGCAGAAAATCTTAAATCTGCATTAATCATACCTTATGTTTAATTCCTAAATATCTATTGGTTAAACAAACCTTATGATCGAATTAATTTAATTATAAATTCTTAGCACTTTAATTAAATTAAATTCACCCTCTTTAGCTAAAACACATGAAAAAGGGATTAAATGATATTTAATTATTAAATAAATATCCTCATTTTCAATAATTGAATTTAATTATTCAGATAATTGAGAAAAAGCAATTATGAGGTCATATTTATTTAATTAATTGGATATTCTCTCAAAAATCTTTCTTCTCTTCAGAATTGGAAACTTCTCTTTAATTATGCTTTAAAGAGAAAGAAAATAGATAAATCAAATAAAACAAAATTAAATCAAAGAAAGAAAATAGTTAAAGCAAAGAGAAAACAATTTATTGTATTCTTTTAACTAAAGCTTTCTATTCTGAACTGGCTTTTCTATCTGTTTTATTTCAAAGAGGAAACTTTTCATTCTTAACAACCTCTGAGTCTATAAAAGAACTCTCATTCCTCATTCAAAATCCCCGCTTATTTTCATGCATTGTTAGAATACTGAATTATTGTCACATTCTTAGTTGACAATCTCATATAGAATAATCCCATTTTGCAATAGATTAATTTTAATTTCTAGAATAATTGCATTGAAATCATGTCTTAGACTAAGCTTGCATATTTCAATTCTTAGAATAATCTTGCATTGCATTGCATTCATGGAGAAAAATCCTTCATTCCTAGATTGGTCTATGGTTGTGAGACTCTCGTTCTAGAGCTATTTCAAAAACCTCGTCTGGATAGAAGGCAATAGGTCGAATCATGCAGGCAAGCAAGATGAATAACCTCATATTCAATCTTGTGTGTATCTGGTGAAGAAGGACTATGTTGAAGTGTATGGTGAGTTAACAAGGCCAAATTTACCACATACACTAACCGCTCTGTCATTGGGTGGATTAAGCGTTTGAACCACACTCCCTTCTCAATATTTGCAGATGGACAGGTGTACAATGGCTTAGGAGACCAGAGCATGCAGGTGGAGAGTTATCCGATGACATACTTGATACTGATTATTTACGACCTTATGCTCTTGTGCATGATGTATGATGTATAATGTATGTTGCACAACAAATTGTTCAACAACCTTATTGTACTGTTCTTATTTTCTCATATTTTATTTTGTAAAGTTTGACAGTATGGTCAACTTTCTTAATTGTACTTCATTAAGAGAATTGACGCTTTCTGGCTTTACAAGAATAAATGTGTAATTATTATGGGTATTTTCCTTTGACTAATCTTAGCGATTGACCATCTATGACTTTTGAATTGACATTAGACAAATTTTAGCCTTTTTTCTTATGTGGCATTTATTGGTAGTTTCGGTCTTTACAGAAAAATAAGTTGATGAACATTAAAATGACACGTGGTTTGAAAACAAGTTTATGTGCATCTTGAATATTGTGCAATTCACTAGACTCTTTATATACAATGCATAGGAAGTTTCAATTATCTTAGTTTGTACATGGATTCCATCTTCTCCCATTTATTTTTTCATGTTTTATTTCCCTAATATGTCGGTTGCATCTTCTTTGATTTATTATGACTCCTTATATACATCATTTATACATATTTTTGGTTAGAGAATGAACACTAACTCAAAGCATACAAATTTAGATTGTTCAAACTTAGAATATACTATCTCATAATACAAATATATTTTGGAATGATTCAACATATAATTATTTAATTCAACTTCATTGTATATGACTACAAATACAAAACCCAAAATGCTACAACATTTACAGTCTCTATTCATTGATCATTTGATCATTTGATCATATGATTACATGATGTTAAAATCATTATAATTGCCTCAATATATACGGATCTTTACCACAACAGGACTCTAGAAATATAGTCGACATACAAACAATATATAACTCATTAAGAAAATATAAGTATTTTTCCCTGTTCTGTAACTTTTGAAAAAATAAATATTTTTCATACTCATATTCCAACAATATATAATTCAAATCTCGTCTATTTTTACACTTTCTTTGCCAATATATCATATTCTTACACTATTGTAATTTCTTAATTTTTTCACTTTCTTCATTACATAAATTCAATTTTTTTCCACTTTCTTAATCAATATCCCAATTCTAATCATTTTATGCTTTCTTCATCATTACATAATCTCTGATCTCTTTACAACTTTCTTCATCAGTACATAAATTCCAACCTCTTAAACTTTCTATATCTCCATCATTACATAAATTTGAATCATTTTCTACTCTCTTCAACTCATTATATTATGAATAAAAAGGTTCCATTTTCCTCTATTTATTTCCAATATCTTTACACTTTATCCATGTCTACATAAATTCGTATAGTTTTCCACTCTCTTCATTTCAATGCATTTTCCTCAATTTAATTTAAATCTCTTTCCACTTTCATCATCACTAAATAAATTCCAACAGGTCTCACATTGTTCTTTATGACTATATAAATTCTTATCATTTTCCACTCTTTTTAATCTCATTATATTCCTAATAAGAAGTTTCTATTTTCCTCTATTTATTCCTTCTTTCTTCAACCATACTTAGATTCCAATCTTTTTTCCCAAACCCATGTAGAAGATTATTAAGACGATAGGCTTTGTGTGGGAGCTTTGCTCCTCGAAATGACTTTATCTTCCCAGATAATTGTCAGCCTCTTCCGAGATAGTTTTTCTTTTTCAACTATGAAATGAGAAATAACAAGTTACATTGTTTTTCCCTTTTTTTTGTGAGCTTATCAAAATCTAGATTTTTTTTGGTATCATCTATCTATAAGATGATTTTCTCCTATCATTGTGTGGAATGCTACAATTTATTTTGACATAAATAATTCGAAGGTCAAAGTCTGGCAGGTAAAATGGTGGATTCAACAGATTAAAAACTATAACAAAATTAGTGAGACATGGTAACTGCTCTATTGATTATTATTTTTTCTGCCTTAGATATTTTACTTTTAAATTTTCTTCACAGATTTAAGCTCTAATAAAAATAATTCAAATAATTCAGGGAAGCCGCTACATTCATAATCTATGTTTCTGCTTTATATTTATATTTATATTTAATCATGGATTAAGATTTAGTCAAAATAATTCAAGATATATATGTATTGGTCGAACTAGGTTGAACTAGGTATCCTTAATTTGTTGTTTGTTGTGTGTGGGTTAATTAGCATAGTATTAGTCTCGGAGTAGATTATCGTTTCTTCCATATTTTATAATGAAAAAAATAGCTTACTGATTATTTGGAATTTGTTCTTGTGATTGACATTATGAAAAATGAAGACATAATTGGAAACTTTGCAATGAAAATGGGTGAGAAGAAAGTAAGCGTCATAATGTGTGGACTAGAAAGCATGCTACATAGTGTAGGATCAACTTGCAGGGAGCTCACCTCTTTAGTGGGTCACAGATCCTCTGTTGCATTGGATTATCACTCTATGAGTTACAACCTCTTGTTAGCTTCTCTTTTAAATTTTGGTTTAGAGATAGTAATAACATAAAATTTTGGTCACAACAAGCGTTTGATTATTAATCTTCAACATCCCTTATAATTTGTTTTCATAAGTCAGGATATAAAACTTATGTATGTCACATTGATCTACTGTCTTACAAAATTGTCTGAATATATGAATAATAAAAGGACATGAATTTTGTATTTAGAAGATAATTAAATGTACTCAGAGCTGAATTTACAGGTCTCAAATGTTTCTGTTTTTAGAATTAGTTCGCATATTATTGAATTTTAGTTTTTGTTCCTTTAGAAATCTTTCATATTTTTTCTACATTAATCAGGTATTTAATGTACATAGAAGCAAAATTATTTAACTTTTTAACTCATGAGTGCATTAAATCTGAGATGTATCTAAATTTAACATGTCTTAGAACTCATACTAGTATTTTTAATTGAGACATAATATATTTGATTGACTCTATATTTATTTTTCTTAATTCATATTAGTTTCGTCTATGATTTTTAAGCCGATAGGCTTTGTGTTGGAGCTTTGCTCCGGGAAATGCCTTTTCTTACTTGATAATTGGCCTCTTTGCTGTGAATTTTAATTTTCCGGCTATGGAAACTACTTTGCATATTTTTTCCCTATTACTTTGGTAAGTTACTTTGGCAACTTGTTTTTATTTCCATTCTTATCCCTATTTTTTCTTGGAAACCCAAAGTTTTTTTTAGTATCTTTATTTTTTTTTGTATCTTCTATTATCCTGCTGAAGAAGATAGATGTGCACAAATTGCATCGAAGAGTATTTCAAAGATTATCGAAAACAAACTGTCAAAAGAAAAAGCTCAAAAATTTGCAGCAGGTTGTGTTGAATGCTTTCTGTAGCAGGGCTGAACAAATTTGTGTCCAATAATGAATTGTAATCCATGATTTTGCTCAACAGAGGCTCTTAGATTACCTTATGGTCGAGAATTGCAGAGGAAACAGGCAAAAAGGGTAAAGGTGATGGATCTGAGGATTTTAGCCGCACGATGCGAGATTTTCAGAGCTTCTCCAATGATTTCCATGGCGTCCAGCGAATGAAGTTTTCCATTTCGTTGTCCATCTTTTGATTCACTAGAAAATAGAGTTTGGAATGGATTTGCACAGGGGAAGATATAAATAGTGTTTCAGGGGAGAAAAATTCTTCTTCTTCTTCTTAAACTTGTAGTAATATGTGATTAAATTTGTAGTAATTTTATTAAACTTTTGGTGATTAAATTAGTAGTATTTTTGAGAAACTATCCATTTTTAGAAGTTCAAAATTCTTAGAGTATGCATGTTTGTGGCTGAATATATGGTTACCACTGCAAAATAGAGTTTGTAACTATATTATTTGTTCAGTTTCTTTCTTTGTCAAAGTAACTTTCATGGTGATGCTTTGTTTTTCTCAAATGCGAACTCCTAAACTGGAAGTCAGATTTTGCCTATTTTTTTGGTGTACCTTCGTAGGTGAGTGAAGTGCTTAAAGCTAAGGTTTCGGTTTTTGGGTATTCACGAATCTCTTTGTAGGGGCCGTGGAGCGCAAAGTGGTATGAAAGTGCCATTTGAAAACACTCGCCTGATACCCTCTATGTTCTTACACCAATAGTTGTTTTACTAAAAAATGCCATTACTTGTGGCCAAATGTTTTAGTAGTCATTACAAAATGTCTCAATAGTGGTGCACAAATTGGCCAATTACCAACCAAAAATGGTAAAGAATGATCAACTATTAGTACATGTGTGATCGACTATTGGTAAATGTGTTTTTCATTTTTGAGGCTCCTTTAGTATCAGTAGTTGGGGGTATCTATGACAAAAGCATAATGGTTATCGGAACCCCTCTCGATAATTGAATATTTTCCCCTAATTGTAATAATATTTATCAAATTATAATTTTTGAGATCTTTCCTAATCCATTAATAATTTACTTTTTAGATTATGCAAATCATTTCACTTTCTAAAAAACAAAATGTCACTCACAAAAACATACAACTGCTAGTATATTCTCATTAAATCTTGTTGACTCATAGATTCTGTCCTCCTACCCCTCTAATTTCTCCCATGAGATCTCAGTATTTCAGTCGGGTACGTAAGTTGAACTCAAACTCCACCAACTAAAGTTAATACAATATTATTAAATGAAAAATAAGACGGAGCCCACGTAGGAAGTGAGATGGCGATAGATTCTTAGATAAGAAGGAACCATCTCGTTCTCACCGACGTTTGCCGGTAATCGTGTTCGTGGATCGGTGTCTTTCCCGTCGTTTGCCGGTAAGCGTTGTTTCCACCGATGGGTTCTTCCTACGTGCAACTATTTTCCCACGTGGGTTGCGCCAATTGGTGTAAGTGCCCCGTCTGTAAAGCTGCCATCTGGCAGAAATCGCGAGGCAGGTTTATGTCCGGAGATAATAATTACAGTGCTTAAATTTAAGCCAAAAATTGTACATAAGATATGGCATAGGGACATTGAGTTACTTATATATATATATTTTTAATATTGAAAATATTGAGAATGTTTTACCAATTTTGTTGTGGCTATTTATGTACTTTTTTTAACATTTCATATTAATTATCTTACTTATCTATAATTTTCTACCTATTTACATACTTGTTTTTTAAGCATTGCACATAATTTATTGGTATTACAAGTAACTTAAAAGCTTATTTTCAATTTTTACAGAAATAGGAAAATTCTAATTTATTATTTTTTTTTAATTACAAAGTTACATGAGAACACTCTAAATACTCAAATTTAAACAAAAATTGTACATAAATGGGAACATTAGATTACTAATGTATTTTTTTTGTAAACATTGAAAATGCTGAACCAATTTTGTTGAGACTACTTATGTACTTTATTTAACATTGTACGCTGTATATCTTATTTGCACCTAATTTTCTACCTACTTATGTACTATTTTAGTATTTCACATTTCTTATTGGAATTACTAGTAACTTTTAAAATAGTTATGATTTTTTCTATGTTAACAATTTTTTATTTATTTAATAAGTACATTCAACTATTTTCATATATGAAGATAAGAGAGCCATATTCTAATGTATGTTATTTAAAAAACGAAGATGAGATATGAAATATGCAATGTGAAAGATATGTACAAACACCTAAATAATTCCATCTTCACCTAATCTTATCTTTCTTCCCATATTCACCAATCATTTCCTAAGAATTTATCATTAATCGTCCTCTCACGTCACCTATTTCATTTGTACACATATTTAAAAAATAAAAATATAATACAAATTATATATTTAAATTTTATAATTGACAAAAGTCAAGGTCTGAACCCCTCAATAAATTTAAATTAATAAAATTTCATAATTATTTTCTATGAATAATAATAAACATAAAACTGTCCATATAAATATAATATAAGTATATCTCTTTTAAATATAAAATATCTTATTATAACTAAAGATAGTACACCGATTTAAATAAGATCTATACGATAACACTTGAATTTACAAATTTGTTTTATACCATTTAAATAACACAATAAAATATTCCACTAACTCTATTTTAATGATGTTATGTAACAAATAAAACTCATATATATATATATATATATATATATATATATATATATATATATATATATAATAAAAAGAAAACCATTTTTATTTATTTTCATAATAATCATATACTGTTAAAAATATGATCTATTAATTAAAACTTAACATCGTTATTATTGAAGTCATTGAAATCATAATCTTTATGCTTTCTGATCACCTAAAAAGAAAAAACAACTAATCTTGTAAAATCACTTTCCCAACAACCAGTAATTGTCGTGATATATGTTAAAAATTATACATCCTTATCCAGTTAATGACGTTGCCTGAGCTTTTACGTCGAAGATAAGTGTTGGAGAAAGATTTTGACATTTTGAATGAGCTAAGACGGATAAGTTGTTGATTGCCAACTAGTACCATCTCTAGAAATGTTTTCTGTAAAGCATATATATATCTTCGTCACCTACCTATTCTCATTTAACCACATTTCTCATGACCAAACGCCGCCTCCGCCGCAAAGAATTCACACTAAAGCTACTTAATCTACCTACATAAAACGATATTGATGGGTAATCATAACACAAGAAATTATTGGGAGGAACCCACCACAAAAGTTAGCCACTATGCATTGCTTAGTTCACATGATATTTATGCCATGAAGGCGTTTCATATCTGAAAAGACCGACCTGATATTGGTAATCAATGGTTGAGAATTGTTTATAAGTAATGCAAGACGATTGCGTCAATTTGGACCGTTCCTTTTTCGTCATTGATTCTAATGTTTTTTCCACTGGTTATGTTTATCAAGCACTGCACAATCATAATAGAAACTTTGAAGTGGCAGATCATCGGACATCGACAAGTCGAAAGTGTTTTGAATAGTTGGAAGATATTAATTGCTAACATCAAAACAAAAAAAGTTTAGCAGGTTACTTGTCTGACTCACCATCACACCATCACTTATTTTTACTGCACTATTTAATTTTGCAAAAATAGATTTGAAAGTCAAATTTTATTATGCCGAAGGTGTTTCATACCTTAAAAGGTCGACTTGATATTGCTGATCTATGGTTGAGAATCGTTGATAAGGAATGCAAGACGATTGCGTCATTTTGGACCGTTCCTTTTTCATCATTGATTCTGATATTTTTCCATCGGTTATGTTTTCCCAGCACTGCACGTTCACAACAAAAACTTTGAAGTGGCAGATCATCGAACATTAACAAGTCAAAAGAGTTTTGAATAGTTGGAAGATATTAATCGCTAACATCAAAATAAAAAAGTTTCGCAGGTTACTTATCTGACTCGCCATCACTTATTTTTACTGCACTAGTTAATTTTGCAAAAGTGGATTTGAAAGTCAAATTTTATTACGCCAAAGGCATTTCATATCTTAAAAGGCCGACTTGATATTGGCGATCAATGGTTGAAAATCGTTTATAAGTAATGCAAGACGATTGCGTCAATTTGGATCGTTTATTTTTCGTCATTGATTTCAATGTTTTTTCCACCAGTTATGTTTTCATAGCACTACACATTTACAATAGAAACTTTGAAGTGGAAAATCATCGGACATCGACAAGTCAAAAGTGTTTTGAATAGTTGGAAGATATTAATCGCTAACGTCAAAATAAAAAAAGTTGCGCAGGTTACCTATTTGATTCACCATCACTTATTTTTATTGCACAATTTAATTTTGCAAAAGTGGTTTTGAAAGTCAAATTTTATTACGGCGAAGGCATTTCATATCTTAAAAGGCCAGCCTGATATTGGCGATCAATGGTTGAGAATAATTGATAAGGAATGCAAGACGTTTGCTTCAATTTGGACAATTCCTTTTTCGCCATTGTTTTCGATGTTTTTTCCACTAGTTATGTTTTCCCAGCACTGCAAGTTCACAACATAAACTTTGAAGTGGTAGATCATCGAACATCAGCGAGTCAAAAGTGTTTTGAATAGTTGAAAGATATTAATTGCTTAAGTCAAAATTTAAAAAAAAATTAGCATGTTACCTATCTGATTCACCATACCTTATTTTTACTACACTATTTAAATTTGCAAAAGTAGATTTGAAAGTCAAATTTTACACATTCAAATTTATAAAGATTACTATTACAAGTGAAGATTCAAGATTTGCAAATAAGTAGATGTTTAGTTTTTGAAACTATACAAATATCTTAATTTATTTACATAAAGTTAAAAAAATAGTTAATAAGTATATTATACTCTATATAATTATATTATTATATTATAATAATCTATATTATATGTAATTTTTATTTATTATTTATTATATGATGTATTCAAATTAAGTTAAATATATTTTAATTTTTTTTATGTTATTTAATTTTTTATTCTACATTTATTATTACATTATCTTTTATTAGATGAAAATATAAAACTAATGAATACAATATATTTTTTTATATATTATATTAAATTATATTATACAAAATGTTATATTGACTATTTTAATAAAACATCATCAAATAGAATTATATAATATGAATGTATTTCATTTAAATATTTTAAATATAATATTGTATAATAACATTGGATATTTAGATATGAATTAAAAAATATTATATATTTTGATAATATATATTACATGTTTATATAAAGTTGTTATTCTCTTTCTCCCCCTCTTCCTGTTTTTAAATAATATATATTTAATGTTTATAATTTTATGATAAGCTTAAAACATTATATATTGAAAGATATTTTGTTCAATTCTAATTTTATAGTATATTATATTACAATAATAATTTAATTTAATTTATAATAATAAATTTTTTTTCCTCTTAAGATTATAATAATTATTATATAATAATTTATAAATAATATATAAATAGTTATTCATATATTTAAAACTTTTTAATTTTTTATTATTTAATTCAATTTAATTTACAATAATAAATATAATAGAGATATAATATGAACTAACTTTTTCCTTTGTTAATAAGTTTTCATTTTATTTTAAAGTTAGCTTTTAGTTATAACTTTTAGATCAATTTTTTTTTCTAATTGACATTTAAATGTAACTTTTAGTTGTTTAGGCACTATGATAGCCTGCCCCTTCTCTAGATCGCTCTCCCTATTTCCTTCTTCATCTTCTTCTCAATCTCTCTCCCTCGTCTCTATTTTTTTTTATCTCTCCTTGGACATCTATCTTTGCCTCTATCTTTCCCACTATAGGTGTCTCTCTATCTCTCCCTCTTTATATTCCTATCGATCCCTCTCTATATTCCCACTGATATGTCTTTATATATTTCTCTATCTTCTCTCCTTCTCTAGCTCCACATCTCTCTTTTATTCACTCACACATAGGTCAAATAATCTAAACAAAAATTAAAAATATTCTCTGTATTTTCACATAAATTATTAGAAAATAACAACTCAATATGTAGCAATATCTAGTGCAAAAGTAATAACAAATAGAGGAAATCTATTCACATGGAATATTTTTGTTTAAGTTTCAACAAGCAATTTGATCATGATTTTTAGTATGGTATAAATAATTTTCTATGATTAAACTCTCTCTCTCTCTCTCTCTCTCTCTCTCTCTCTCTCTCTCTCTCTCTCTCTCTCTCTCTCTCTCTCTCTCTCTCTCTCTCTCTCTCTCTCTCTCTCTCTCTCTCTCTCTCTCGTAGTTTTGGAACTATCACTTCTCCATTTGAGGTATATTTTACAAACATATTTTGCTAAATGAGATATCAATTCACAATAGCTATTGTATACAAAAATACACAAAATTTTCCCACAATTGAACTCGAATACCTCTCCGATGCACCCAAGATTACAATACTTGCAAGGTGTATAACCAGACTCCTCAAAATTTGCTAGCATGCTCCTTGCCTATACCAAAATGGGACCTCTTGAACATGGTTTAGACATCAAGTAGAGCATAAAAGATACAAATATTTTGTCAGATGTAGTTGGAATGACCTCGGTAAACATGTGTGAAAAATGTAGACACGTAGTTTTATTCTATCTTCTAGAAACTCATAGAAAAATGTATTTACCTTAAAATGGCTATGGGAATATAAAATTCATGTAATTTTAGAGTTATATCCAAAATTATATTCCTGAATTCATAATTGAACCTTTCATAGATAGGAGAGTTTTTTGTGTACCATTAAACTTCATCAATGATAATCATTTCAAATTGTGTACTATTCTTAATATAGACTTGTGACCCTAGAACATGTAAATAGGTCTGAATTCTCCTCGTTTTCCATTCACCATGTATTAAATTAATAGGTAGAAATTATTCATTATATGTTGTGCTTGTATGGGCAATAATGTCAGCTTTATGAGGGCTAACACTCTTTTGCCTTATTTTCTTCATTTACATAGATTCACGTTAAGATTATCAATTTTGCTCCATAAAAAAATCCAAAAGGCAATTGTTTTGTGTTAGCAAATATGTCATGGCCTCAATGCCCTATTTTTATCTAAAACAAGGCAAACACTAGCCTCTATGCCACACTCCCTATTCTAATAGGCTTGTGTCACTATCATTTTATGTGTGTCGCTTACTCATGAATTTCTATGGATAGCAAAACAACAACAAAGTTGTCAAATTCTTGAAGGGACTATACTAATAATGATGATAAGAATATATATACTTGCTAAACGACTCTAATGACAACACACCTAGTACAAGAAATTATATTTGCAAGAAATATAAAATAGGTGAATTCATACTGTGTAACCAAACCATTTGAAATCCTATTTTAGTAACTCGAGAACCAAAAACATTTTTTGTTTTTACAATGCTTACAGTGAAGAAGACTCTACGTCAATTTATTTATGTTAGGCACATAAATATGAATACTAAATAATTGTTTTATGTGGACAAGTATGACTGGTTTATTCCATTTTAATAAATAATTATTATATGTTCTTTTAAATAGCTTGTTTGGAAAAAGGTTTACTTATGTCTTTTCAAAGGCTTCTTAAGAATCTTCTTTGCACAATTTTCATAACTATATTCTATTCTTCTTTTCTACCACTTTCGGCTTTCTAAATTGGTTATCATTAGCTACATGCACTATTTACATCGGAAAACCCCTTAAGTAGTCACTCTATATGTGTGCAACAATTTGAATATGTAGGTTCTTATAGTTCTCTTCAATAGATATGGCCATGTCTATAATAATTATATAACCTATAAATGATAAGCACTATAATTTTGTTACATTTGATTGACACTATTTCAAAGAAATTAATTTCAAGATTTTCATAGCATGAAAAATTCTGAATTCCTTGAATCATGGTTTTCTTTTCAGGGCTAAATTTGTAAAGGGAAGCTTGTTTGCGACCAGCCTAACGTGAATTTTGTTTGTAGCATTTTTAGGTGGAATTTTACAACTGGAGGCAATTTTGTTTGAAGGGACTAGAATATTAGACTAAACTTGTGTTTCATATTATTATGTCTTTAATTTGTTATGCAAATCTTTCAAGTCTATATTTTAGAGTGTTCAGTGGTATTTTAGTCTAGAGTGTTGGTTTGGAGATAGTTTTGGTTATATAGGGCCTGACTATAAAAGTTAAACCACATGTTTTTTTAGACTTGTATAGCTTGTATTTTCTATAGTAGGGCATTCATGACATAATTCTAGGCTAGCTTTCTTTTTTTTAATTGAAAATGCATAACATGATGTCAATTGATATTTATTTACTTAATGCTAGGTGTTTTTTTTGAAATTTCTTAAATAGATTTCTATAGATTAGCAAGGGAGAATCATTTTTTTTATAATTCTTTTTTTTTTATTGTAGGAAAAATAGGTTTTAAATGGGGACCCGAAACCCCTTACAAGCTAGAAACATAGATAACACTTTGAGGCACCCCAAAAAGAGACAGGACTGGAAGCCCGACCGCAGAAAAACTGACAACAACAAAAAACAAGAAAAAAGCCACCAGCCAAAAAAAAGACCAACCACCAAACCCAAAAACCAGAGCACTATACTAGCTCCTTACAAGCCTCAGCGATTTCCTGCTTAGCTTCAGATATCTTCTTCATCACTGCATTGAACTCAGAGAGTTCCTGGATTCTGTCGTGAATTTTCTTCTTTCGAGCAGATCTGGTGCATTTTTTGGGGCCTTCATCGTCCAAGTTGACAGTAATGTCCTCTGGTTTGTTACCTGCCGACCCAGTATCCAACTTAGCTTTAATGGTTAGGAAACAATCCATTGTCGAGCCCATAAAGTTGTTGTAATCATGCATATGTTTTTTCATGGTATGCTCCAGGGTATCAATTCTGGCTTGTAACTGTAGGACATTACTATCATCATTACTAGTTATCTTGTCCTCCTTGGTGTTAGGGCCAGACTCCATCTGATTATGCAGAGTATCCACCTTAGCATCAATGGCATGATACTTAAGGTGAAGGTTCTTGATTTCCAGGAACACCCATTTCATTAACTGAAAGGAGTACATATAGGCAGCTTTGGCTGTTTGGAGAACCCCAAAAGGAGGGTCAATCTTATCATCCATGTCATCCTTTAGTAGTTGAACATTTCTTTCCTGTAGATCCACAATATTGATGAAAGGAATGTTCTAAGAATTACCAGGGATATTATCTGTCTCCTTAATAGGTGAGGTCGGCTCCTTGACAGGGGAAATGTTCTCCACCTCTGTAGCTTCCTTCTGAGTATCTTGATCACAACCCATGACCACTTCAATCTTCGGCGATATCGGAACATCATGGTCTTCAGAACTATCATACTCAACTAGAATAGGCACCTTCTGACCTTCCTCATCCTCCTTCTTATCCTCTCTATTTTTCCTGCAATCCAAATCTTTTTCTTTGTCCATAGAACCCATCATTTCCTCATCCGTGATATCATTCTCTACCGAGACAGAGTTCGACACCAAGGAAGCAGAGTAACTACCTTCCTCTGTAGAATTAGCCATATTGTCATAGACTTCCACACTATTAGCAGAGGTATCCATATCCATGGTAGTCTCCTCCTTCTTAATTTTTTTGCCTGTAGAACTCTTGCTTTTCTCATTTCCATCCCTAATTCTTTTTTTACCCGACCCAGACTTGGACGGGGTAAGGGCAGGGCTATCCCTAGCCCTCTTCTTGATGTGTTCTACAATTAAGAGGATCAACCCTTCATGAAGAATGGGTTTCTTCTCCTTCTTCTTATATTGGACTATGCTAGAACGAAGAGATTGTAAAATAAAGAAAGGCAGAGAGACCCTAATTTTATGCCAAAAATGACAGAGCAGAACAAAGTAGTAAGAGTGGGCTCTTTTGAACCTACCGTCCAATGTAACATACTACATGATCGCCACCATGATAGAAGCCCAAATGTCTTTGAACGAATCCACATCATAGCAACCCCCAGACTCTTTAACAAGACTTTTTTTATCCTCCTTGCTCTTTGGAAAGCGCCGAATAGCTTTGCGAGAAACCTTACTATCCCAGAAGAACTTAATTCCCTTCGTGCTGAGCCTAGAGATCTCAGCTATGAAATCCTCCATGATTTTAACAGTAATTCCCACTATGGTCACCTCCCCATTTTTCCATGAGTCCACAAATAATTTAGTGGCACTGTCTTTAGCCCTATGCAGTCTTTCCATATAAGTAGTAAGACCACCCTTCTCAAGGATTTCCCAGACCTCCAGAATTTTTTTCCATTTAACACAGTCCTTCGGCTCTTTGCGGTTAAGACCTCCTCCCATGATCACACATTTCTCAGAAGAAAAAGTAAACACAGAGAGGAAACAGTAATTCTGAAAACTGGAAATTTTGAAATTATCAAGGGTTAGCTCGTGTCTATACTTAGTGTTCTTGGGAAAGACACCACTTTCCGTAATCATTTCCCTCTGATTTTTTAAGATGTGTCTAATCATCATAGTTTCTCAAAGTGCGCCCATTCTACCCTCATGCTTTGGGATCTATCGTAGGCCAACTTGGCTTTAATATCAATGGTCAGATTGGAATAGTCGTGCCAAATCATGATATCCCAAGCATTAACCGCAAAATTGGCCAACTCATCAGCAGTACCATTCGCCTCCCTATAGGCGTGAGAAATAATAACTTGATTAAAGGAATTAATTATGATTCTAGCCTCCTCGATGATATCCTTGATTTTCCATCATGGCTTTGTCTTGTCACTAATACATTTTAAGTATTAAGTGAATCTCCCTCTATCCACACCTTCTATGCCATGTGTTTTTTGACAAGTTTAAGTGTCTAAAGAAGGGCCATAGCCTTCGCCACGTGATTGGTTTGAACCCCAATAGGAAGGGCCACCGCAGCCAAGCAATTAGCCATGTCATCACAGATGAGGCCACCACAACCAGCTGGGCCCGAGTTACCCTTAGCAGCGCCATTGAAGTTAAGTTTTATCCACCCAGGCGGAGGGGAAAGCCAGATGGCATTCTCCCTTGGATTATGTTTATGGATAATAGTTCTCAAACCCATATCACCAGCATTATAATCCAGCATTCTACCAGAAGAAGCCTTGAAGTTTTCCTTTATACTTCTCTTTATTTTCTCAACAACCACTTTAGGAGGAAGATTAATGTTTTTGAAAACTCCGTCGTTGCATTCTCTCCATAAACGCCATATGACATGAGGAGGTATGAGGTTCCACAGATGTTGATCAATGGGGGAAGACGCAGTTTGCCACTGGATATAAAAGTTTTCCATTTTATTGGGGAAGACCCACTTAATCTCCCAGCATTGTAATAATTCATTCCAAACCTCCCAAGCATAATTGCAATCAATGGCAAGATGATAAACAGTTTCCTTGGCATTTTTACAAAGAAAACATCTGTTAGTCAACACCATTCCCCTTTTCTGGAGGTTATCAATGGTAAGAATTTTGTTCTGCAAAGCCAGCCAGGAAAAGATATTAATTTTAGGAATTAAAGAATTGTCCCAAACCTGAGCCCAAAAGGGGATAGGGTTCGGTTGTTTTAATAACTTCTCTAAGCAAGAAGCCACCGTGAAGGTTCTAGAAGGAAGAATTCCCCAAATGAGCTTATCCTCATTAGAGCTCTTAATCTTCCAGATCGAAAGATCCAGCATTAAGGGTTTTAACATCTCATCATAAATGAACAAATCAATCCATGAGCCATTCCTCCATTAATTCCTGACCATAGCTCCATGTCTCTGAATGCACTGATTAATGAAAGGTTGCAAAGTAGTAACAGAGTTTAAAGGATAATCTTTCATCCAGCAGTCATCCCAGAAATGAATTTTTCTGCCATTGCCTAAAAACCACCTGGCTCCTTTAAAAGCCACATCCTTCGCATTCTGAATATTGTTCCAAATAAATGAACCTTGCACTTTCTGATCGGTATTCCAAAATTCAAAAATGTGGGAGAAGGAGAAGAGGTATTTCTTATGAGTAATGTCATTCCATTCTCTTCTAACACCAAAAATTCTCCAAATTTGTTTAGCCAGCAGGGCTAAGTTGGTAGCTCTTATAGGGCGTAATCCCAGACCTCCCCATTTTTTGGGAGTGCAGACCTTATCCCAAGCCACTAAGGCTAATCTTTTTTTCTCCTCGACACCTGACCACAGGAAATTTCTCTGAATTTTCTCAATGATATCAGCAAATTTACCAGGGATCTTAAACAGACTGAGAGTATAGATAGGGAGGCTTTGTAAGGACGCCTTGAGAAGTTGAAGTTTTCCCGCTTGACTTAGGATGGCTCCTTTCCAACCAGCCAACTTTTTATAATTCTTGTTACTATTATAAATATATGACAATTGTATTTCGCTTTTATGCATATGAGTATTAAATTCATTTTACAGAATTTGATTTTTGTTGTGTTGGTCAATCTGCATGTTTAAATTGGAAGGTTATTCAACATTTGTTTGATTTTTTAGGTCATGAAAAATCCTCATCAACCAATTTACATAATTTACATTTCAAGTAGGACCTCTGATATCAGTGCTCTGATGTCATCTACTCAGTTGAATGCATCTATGAATTGGAATGGGTCCAATGAAATAGAAATTCAGAATCTTGCAAAATGTATTTCCCTTATGTCTAGGGATAGTGTTGAACAATTGAATGTAGTAAGTTTTCATACATGTGATGTTAAAGAGTGCGAAGTCATGTCAATGGAAGAAGCTTTACATGACCTTCATGCAACCTACGTGAAGTTTTTCTATCTTTTGTAGTTTCCTAAGGGGAAATGTATTGCGATGAATATTAGGGAGAAAGCAATGCTCCCAATATTCGTCGTGCACTTCAAGCCTACCTGAATCATGCATAGTACATGGTCCATTGATATAGTTCCCTTTGCAATTTACGTATGAAATATATTATACTACCCCTCTTGTAAAAAAGAGCTTTTGAAGTTTTTGGTCTCTTGTATTTAGCAAAAATTCCACTTGTTATTATGTTCCACCAAACGATGATAGAAGTCTATTTTGTACAAAGGTAATTCCACTTGAAATACATTTTGCACAATCTATATTTCCAACACTTTGGCATTTAATTTCTTACTTCAACCCTACATCTGTGTGTATTTAAAATAGACATTTCATATGTTTATCCACTATGGATCATTTTCATTACACCACATATTTATTCCATTTGATTTTTAAGCATATATTTCTATAACTTTTTGTAATCATACTAGACCTTTGAAGTTGTGTACTTTACACCCTTTAACACTTCAGTTCTTGTTTGAGCTGAATTTAGAGTGAAATAGAACCATACTTCAGGGTAAAAGCACAATAATCTTTCACCTTTTAGGCTAACTTATCAGCACAACTGAATTTTAGTATTTCTAACTAAAAATTAATTTTGGTGAAACATATAGTCTAGCTAGATTCATTCTATCTACGTTAGATAAGTTCTTTAACTTTTCCAATTGGAAATGTCTATTAAATGTATGTTTTATACCACTTTGAGTCCAATTACCATAGAAATAAAATTATTTCAAAAAAAGTGACGTTTCAATAACTCCTAGTCTTTTTAATGACATTTTTAAAAAAATACAAAAATACCATTTTGTAGAGATCAGAGTCAAGAATATGCTCATATAGATTTTATAGTATTATTAATTAGACAGTCTATTTTAATTAAAAATATTGAAAGTACGTATTTTAACAGTCAAGCAGTCGTTGATTCAGAAAATAAAAAAAAATTATAAATCAATTCAAAAAAAATTTAAAATCATAGAAAACACTAGAAAAAAGAGTCCTCTTCAATAATATGTAATTTATTTGGTTTTTGGTATAGTTTTTATAGGGGAAAAGTGGCGGGAGACAAAAACTATTGATTTCAGGTAAGTTTGACTTTGAAAACTTATAACAGGAAAACTATAAATCGAAAAGACTTCTTTTTTTTTTTCTGTACTAGCTATGCATGTCATCTAAAACATATTCTAAAATTGGAGGAAAAAAATATTTTACTTATAATGATTTGGCGGGAAATAAACTCCTTGATTTACATTATTTTTTAGGAAATAAAAAATAGACCGAAAAAATTCAAAAAACATATTAATTTTGGTTCAATTTTTTTAAAAAAAACTATAGGCATATAATTCATCCTATTTCACACATTTCTTCAGTTTACATTATCTTCAAATTCTCAACAGAAATGTGACTTTTATGCCCTTGAAGTTTTACAGTTTTGGTGTTGTTAACCTTTTCCTTTGTAAAATGGTGACAAATTATTGTGCTTTTACCTTTCAATATGTTTACTCTAAAATATAGGTGATTTAAATAAGAGACACATTATTTGTTCCAATTCACTTCAACCATATGTTTATACATCTTTATACAAAAAGCTTTGCAATTTTGTTGTGTACTCGTTTTACATTATAGTTCTCACATAAAACCTTTCTTATCTTGATCACTAATCGACATTTAAGTAGTCTGTCTAATATGTATTGATATGAGATTACACACCTTATTTGTTTCATTTCTCAAGTCTGGGTAATTCAATGCCACTTAGTTTGGTTAATAGTCAAATACCTACATGGCCTTCGTATAGAGTCTGCCTTCTCTTTTGAATGCTTTTGCAAAATACATAAGAATCCATACAACATTATTAGAAAGAAAGAATAAGCTCGCCTGCAATTGTTCTTGCACAAAACCTAGGCATGTGAAGTTACTTGTACCCTCACTTTAAGTACTACAATTTAATTTTCTTGCATCCTTCATTTCATGGACTCTTTTTTTTCTTATCACTTATACCATTTTCCTCTTCTTTAGGTTCACACTTGTTGATCACGATGAGGATACAAAGAAGCATTATATTTACAAATACAACTTTTTTTAATGTATTTTCATGCATTTCAATGCCACGATTTTCTTATAGTGGCCTACATTAAATACAAAATGGTACTAGTGTAATTCAAATTCCTACAACAAGGAAACTACTATGTGCAAGCTGGCCTCCTACAACGCTACATGTTTGTTGGTGTCATTTTTATATGTTTCTTTCTATTATCTAAATCTTTATTTATGCTTTCAAATCAAAAACCTATCGGTATATCCCTTACACCTCCTTTAGATGCAAGTACTAGTACAATATTAAATAAAAATTAAGATGGAGCCCAAATAGGTAGTAGTAAGGGAGATAACGATAGATAAGAAGCAACCAAATATTTCTTTTAAAAGACACATAATTTTCTTCATTTCCTTTTTCACTTTTGCAGAAGTTTCTAGACGCCCGAAATGAGCGGCGGACACGGTCAAGTCTGAGCAATGGGGCGGCCGTCCCATTAAGAAGCTTCTCTTTTAAAAATAAATGTAACCTCCGTTTGCCGGTAACCTTGTTTGCGCCAGCATACATTCATCGATGGGTAGTCCCCAGACGCAACTATTTTGTCGACGTGGAATGCGTCATCGATGCCGTCTTTGTGAAAGCGACCGGAGTGTCTTTAAAGCTGCCCTTTGCAAGAAATGATGAGGTCATGTTTATAAAAAGAGATAACGATTCCCGATGTTCCATGTTCAATTTGAAATACTTACCAATTTGTTTCTAACTACCTACAAATGTACTCTTTTTTCTTTTCTTTTCTTTTTTTTTTAAATTTTTAAATTTTCAATTTTTATTTAAGCGTTGCACATAATTTATTTACTAGCACTTGCGCCAGCAGGGGTGTAAGGGTTTTGTCGATAATGATGTATATAAAATATCATACAAGTTAAGTATAGGGTTTAACTAAATGGATCGGTGAAAGTATTGAAAGCATATTACAACAGTTAATATGTCGTACTCTTCCTAATTAACATTCAATTATGTTGTTAAATAGTTCAAAGAATGGAAACAGAACTACCAAGATCCTTCCTAATTAACACTCAATTATGTTGTTAAATAGTCCAAAGAATGAAAATAGAACTGCCAAGAACCATTAGTGAATTGTCACTGGCCGCCTTGCAAGTACTCTGATCAGATAGTGTGATTTATGCACTCCCAACACATTCTCCCACATAACATTCAGTGGCATAGAGAACAGTCCAAATGCAATTGCCTGCATTATAAAACAAAGCACTTGGACTCTTCACAGTTCTTTTTTAACCATTTTTTGAAAGTTAGAAAAAATGCTCAATCAATTGGTGAAAAACTTATGAATAAAAGGTAGTCAGCAGCTGACAGACAACCCGCTTCCCCTGTTTTTAATCAATTAAAAATCAACCTTTTAATGAAATGAATCTAGATACAAACTTTTAAAATGAATCTAGATACAAACTTTTGCATATTGGAATGCTCTCCAGCAGCCCATCTGAAAAACTTTTCCATGGATATTAGAGCAGAGTGCTTCACATTGGGTACAGTGGTCTCGTGGAATGCCATGATTGCAGCTTATGCCCATTTGGATATTATGAGGAAAGTTTAGATTTCTTTCGACAGGTACAACTGACAGCCATGAAACCCAACAGTGTTACACTTGCAAGTGTTCTCCGAGTAATTTCCCATCTATCAAATTTACAACAGGGGAAGGAGATCCATGTTTACGTACTAAGAAATGGAGGTGAGTCATTTATTATAGTACTGAATGCCCTCGTAGACATGTATAACAAATGTGGGACTATTAGACTTGCTCGCAAAGTATTTGATCGAATGGCTAAGAGAGATGTGTTCTCATGGACAACCATGATTGCAGGTTATGGAATGCAGAGTAAAGGTGAAGTTGTTGTCATGCTCTTCTCTCAGATGCTAATGTCTGGTATGAAACCAGATGACGTTTCCTTTATTGCCATGGTGGTAGAAGGTCGTCAATACTTTGATAAGATGAGAGAACACTATGAAATCATTCCGAAGATGGAACATTATGCATGCATGGTTGACCTGCTTGGTCGAGCTGGCTGCTTAGATGAAGCAGAAGAATTCATTAAGAAAATGCCAATACAACCTAATGTTGCTGTGTGGGCCATTTTGCTTGGAGCGTGCAAAATTCATTCAGGTATAGAACTTGGAGAACGTGTGGCAGAATGCATATTTATTTATTCTTTTCTCCAAATTGTCAATGTCTCATATTACTTAAGTTGAAACCTGAAAATCCTGTGGGCCATTTTGCTTGGAGAACGTGTAGTAGAATGCATTTTTAAGTTGAAACCTGAAAATCCTGGATATTACGTGCTGATGTGTAACATATGTGGTGCAGCTTAGCGATGGGAAGATGAGGCAAAAGTAAGAAAAAAAATGAGAGAGCATGGGTTGCAAAAGAATCCTGGATGGTGCAGAATCAGATACATGCATTCCATGTGAGAGATACGGAGTGGTTATATGCCTGAAACAATGGTTGTGGGTGACTTTTCAAGGCTAAATCCTGATACTCTTAGATTGAAGCACAGTTCTCTCATTACGAAAGCTTTCTCCCAAGTATTGTACCAGCCTTCAGGTATTACTGATTCACATTGAATGAAATAAACATTTGGACAGTTCCATGAAGCTAAGTATCAATTCAAATATTTATTTATTCTTTTCTCAAAATTATCAATGTCTCCTATTATTTAAATGCAATTAGTTGTTCAAGTACAAACAAAGGTACTTCAGGTTAAATTCCACTAATTTAACACCAAATATTCATCTCTAAGATGTGGGAACATCATGATGTTTTAAAAAATATAAAATTTAGTTTGTGCTCTTTAATAGTTTCTTCTTTTTTAATGAAAGCACAAGTCTTAATTGCCTTGTTTCAGCATAAGTTGTGATCACCCCTGCAACAGAATATTCGCTCAAGTGGCTTCAAGGCCTTGTTATGTCTCATCCTCCATATTTATGGAAGGGAAACTGATTTGGAAGAAGCACATTGACACAACGCAGCAACAACAAAGAGTGGAAGAAGACAATATAGAGAATCTATAGACAATGCACGAGAATAAGAAGAAATAGATGGAGTCATACATCTCCATTGTTCTCACTGGCTATTTTGAAGGGCCTTTTAAATATTTGTCTAGCACGAATGATAGCATGTCTACATGAAAGGCAGTCATCGGTAAGACTGTTAAATAGTATCCCCGATATATAGTATTTCCTTGATAAAGAGGAGTATTGATATCATCGACATAACAGATCTCATCGCCATAAGTTCAATTATCTCTGATGAATGGAGTAGTCGATCCTTTTTTGTGTGAAGAAAGTTAAAAATATCGTCGCCAAGACAGGAGAGAACTCTTCCGGTAGGATACTCTCTATCGGTTGGACATTAAAATCTCTCTTCGAAGTCCCATGTCTTCCCAAGAAATAACAAGCAAGCACAAAAGATAGATAAATTGTGTCAAAAATAGCACCATGTATGTACGCAAGATGGAAGAACACAAAATCAACAATGCACATAAAAATTGGTTAAACTGCCTTGATAAATGTCATTATATGAGTATATATGAATTGCGAATTTTGCAAGCACGGGAACTACTTAAGAAGCATCATCTTATGAAATGCCCATGGGCACGTATGCAAAATGTGAAATCACCCGCAGGACATTAGTGGGAAAATACTCTGGTAAGAAATGAATGTGAGCAAACATCGCCAAGACACATACTTATCGACATAGGGATTTGGAAGTCTCACCAAAATGTAATATCTCACCGATGAGAAAAGGCATCGATGAGACAAGTCCCGTTGAATAGAAATTTTGAAATCTCTCCAAAACAACGTGTCTAACCAAAGTCAACTTATCGGCAAAGCTTATCTCATGAGTCTCATCGAAGGACCATGTTTCTTTGATGGGATCTTATGAATCACCATTCATGAAATACGAGGTCATAAACATTGGTAGTAACAATGTTGCCAGATCCTTCCAAATCAGATTTCTAAGTAATGCACTGACAGTCATCAGAGATGGGATCTTATAAATCACCATTCATGAAATATGAGGTCATAATCATTGGTAGAAACAATGTTGCCAGATCCTTCCAAATCAGATTTCTATTTTGGATTTACAGACATTTCTTCATTTTCTAGAAAAAAACACTCAATAATATGGCAATTGCATGTCACCATATGAGCAGCCATGCAAACAAAGATTGTTATTGCAGAAGAGGTTTACAATAGAGATAACAATTAACAAGGTTATTTATGCCCATCACACATATCATAAGAAAAGCATCACTTATACTTATTCTTTCCAAAGCATTAACCTTGAAAATATCTCTAGTTTTTCAGAATCTTACAATTGATTTCACCCATCAGTATGAAATTCTGCCAAACTCCAATGTCTGATGAGCTCCTCTGTGACCCTATTTCATTTTATCTATTTCTTCTTTCATTAGACTCTCCTTTTGCACAAACATGTTAGTCTGAAATCTCTATCAGATGTCGTGTGCATCGCTTCAAAAACACAAACATTATGTGAAGTGGTCATATACAAAAGTAAAAATTTGGGTATACGTTTCTACTTTTTGTTGATAATACACCCTTACAACAACTTCAACTCAAAATTAAATATTTATGCTCTTATAAACTTTCCACTTTCCAAAATAAATGCACATGTAAGAGATATACTTCTAGAATGAATCATACAACACCTCCACAAGTTAAAAAATAAACAAGATAAGTAATTAGAATTTTTGCAAGCTTTTGCACTAATCAAATATTACCACGGTTATTTACTTCGAGAATAAATGTCATCAAGTATTCACCTTCTCTCCTACACAATAGCTTCTCTTCATTGTAGCTAACTATCTGGAAAAAAATAAAGCAAAAATTAGCTAACTATCAGGAGTTGCAGGATAACAGACTGATCTAGGCCCCTAAAAATGTACCAAAGTGAGCTCAATGCCTCTTTTACTAATCTTCATGCAAGAATTTAAACCTAAGGTATGGTGGGAATTAGTAACAACAAGTTGAAAAACAAACACATCACATTAGGATTTTAGTTTATGTGCTTCAATAAAGGACGCAATGCAATCTTCTTCAATGTCTGTGTCATCTAATTGAACACCAACACAAAATTATACCTTTCCAGATGATCTTCACGTAACGCAATCTTCTTCAATGTATATGACATCTAATTGAACACCATCTTGATCCAAGGTTTTAACCCTAAATTTTGCACATTGTTTGAGTGTTGTCATCCATGTCTTGCCTATAATTCCAAAGTCTTCATTCCATAAGTCATATACACTATTTGATGGTTTCCATGTGTTCAAGCATTTTGTCAAAAGGTTAGTGTGCATACTCTGTGGATTTGTAGGAACCCCCATTTGTATTTCCTGAGAACATCGCATTCAAAGATCACAATTCTTATTCAGTTAATCGTATATCCAATATTATTTTAAACAGTTACTATGTAAGTGTTCCCTGCAATCGATGCAAACTAAATTTCTTAAATATGATGTGCACAGCTCTGTCTTTAGACTTTGGCAACTCCTGCAATCTTTTCATTTCATGACATAGCATCAAGCATAGACATTCTTTCAAATAGATTGAAATTATCACCATATTCCAATAACACATATGCATCTGCAAGAGTCACAGAAACAATCCTCACACTTAGATTCTACACAGTGCATGAAATAACAACAAATATACTCTTACCTGATTCTTCCAAACATGGAGTTGCACGTCTGTTTCCATCCTTTGCAACCCTGCGTGGACTATGACAGCGGAGGATCCCTTGCGAGCGACATGAAAGAAAGAGTGGAGGGCTTTTTCCCTGTTTTGTGAAACCCCGCCGGTTCCATGCTTGAATCGCTTCCCCCAGCACACCATCAACATGGATTTTCTCGGCGGCTCCAATGCCTCATTCCAGGCACAACAAACCAACCTCAGAAACCGCAAATCCCCGCCCATGAGCCTTTCTTTTATTCTCTATGTTTTATCTATTTTTCCTACACTGCTTGATTCTAATACCATTTCCTTCTCTCTCCTCTATTTCCACCTCTGCTTTCATCTGTGTCAAGTTTGTCTAATGTTCTCCAAATTCGGGATCTTAACTACTTAGGCTAACGAAGGCGGTCGTGATGGTTATCTATTTACTCAACCATTGTCGATGGGGACAACACTGTGCCACAGTAGTAAGATAGGTTACCACGAAGCATCTTTGTGTCTCAGGCAAGGTTTCCCCCAAGCAGGTTGGTGGCATGATTCCTCTGGAATCCGAATGCACATCAGCAAGCAGCAGTCTCACATCTGATAACCGATGACTCCAACCCCTCTTCAAACTTCTCCAAAAACCTTTTATGATGCCCTAAAATCTTCCACAGACCATTCTCCGACTTGAACTGACAAATTCCAGTGAATGTCCCTCTTCTTGCAGGTAAATATCCTTATCGACTAGGGCCCGTTTGGTTGGGGAATTGAAAAATAATGCAAATCATGGTTATCTATACTCTGGTTATGCAAACCCCGGTTATGCTTTTTTGGGACTGTTTGGTTGCCCTGGAAGATGGATTTGTAAATCCACAATCCAACAGTTAAATCGACGCAGTGCTCCGGACCCGACAAGATATATAAACCAATTTGATCATGCAAACCTTGGAGTGCACTGGACCCGACGGCGAAGTTAAAATGGCTTTAATCTCTATGAAAACCATGGAGATGAAAGTCATTCCACCTCTTCAGCAGGAATTTGGACATCCACATTTTTGCACAAATGGGGATTTGCAAATCCGTATTCACATTCAATTTAGAGGTCACCAAACAAGGAATTGCACCCCATAACCGGGTTATGGGCTGCATAACCCGGTTATGGGGTGCAACCAAACGGGCCCCTAGATAATTACAAAAAAATTCTATTTTTTTAAAGAATGTGTTAAATTAAAAAAAAAATTAAAATTTATTGCAAACACTAATCATAATCTTAATTCTAATCTAATCATGATGTTAACCATACCATCAGTTTTAACTTAATGAAACCCTAATTTTGATCTTAACTCTAAAGTAGTTCCATAACATGGATTATAAGATAATTCTAATCCTAAAACTAAATCCTAACCTTGACCATAATATTAACTATAATCCTTACCCTTATCTTTGTCCTAAACCAACTATTATGTAAACCGTAATCATAACCATAATCCTAATCCTAACCACAACTCCAAACTCTATTCCTAACAAATCCAAACCATGATGTAAATGATAAATATAATTCTAACCCTAATACTAAACCTTAACCCTAACTCGAACACTAATCATGATACAACCCTAACCATAATATTTTACTAATATATCATAATTAAAAATAATATTATGATTAATAATATAAAATATTATTATATATTTATATGATTATATTTGATAATACAAACATTATTAGATATATACTGAGTTATTTAATGTCTTTCTTTTCTACTAGGGGGTGTGTGTGTGTGTGTGTGTGTGTGTGTGTGTGTATACTACATTCAAAGGTATCCTTGTCGAGGCGTCTAATTGTAATCATAGTCACCTTAAGTGTAATAGGTGAGAAGAATATCTCTCCGCGTATTGTTTCATAAGTTTTGTAGCAATAGAGACTATTAAAATGATTTTAACAAGTTTACATTATCATTAGATTTTTATTAGCAGCTTAAAGTTTCACATCTTTTAATGATGTTATGTAACAAAAATAAAAATCTAAACTTTTGGAAGAATTTTGAATTCTATTATAAAAAATATAAAATTTTATTAATAGACTCTATTAATCAAACAATAGAAAAACTTCATTTCAATTTCTTTGGGTATATAAATATATTATTCAAAATTTAATACATTAATCAATAAGATCATTGAATTTATACTACTTACATTAATATATGAAAAATATCTCGACTAAATAATCTTATATATGTGGATGTGTGTGTGTGTGTGTGTGTGTGTGTGTGTGTGTATATGTATATATATATATGTATATATATATATATATATGTATATATATATATGTATATATATATATATGTATATGTATATATATATATGTATATATATATATGTATATATATGTGTGTATATATATGTGTATATATATATATACATATATATATATACACACACATATATATACATATATATACATATATATGTATATATGTATATATATATATATATATATGT
>MU223804.1:3883059-3912926 GCA_018584345.1 Thuja plicata | reverse complement strand
TATATATATACATATGTATATATATATATACACACACACACATATATATACACATATACACATATATATACATATATACATACACACACACACACACACACACACACACACACACACACAAGTTATCGTCATGCCTTTCTTCGTCTTTGTCTGAAACTAAAATATTAGCTGTCATGTAATATATCTTCGTCACCATCTAGCCTCCATTGAACCACATTTCTCATGACCAAACGCTGCCTCTAACGTGAATAATTCACTCTAGAAGCTATTGCATCTCCCTAGCTAAGACGATATTGGTGGGTAATCATAACACAAGGAGTTATTGGGAGCAACCAACCACACATGTTAGCAGCTATGCATTGCGTAGTTCCTAGTCACATGACATTTAACTAATAAAAGTTTGAGGTATAACTAGTGTTAGGCAATTGTATTAGTATGTGCATGAGTGTTTGGAAATAATAGTAAATACTTTTTTTGCATTGACATTCTAGATTGTATTATTAGAAAGAGGAAGAGAAATAAATATATTGTAGACAAAAGATAATTGGAAAGAGAATGGATCAATTAGGACTTAAAGATCTAATTATATTTTTAAGTCCTTATAATCCATTTCTTACATTTTATCTAACAAATGATGTATTGTTGAATACAATCCGAACCGTTGATGCAAAGAGCATACGTTGTTATTTCCATAAACTCGTGCACCTACTATATGGATTGTGAAAAACTCACATTCATAATTGCATTTGTCCTCTATGCATGTTATTTATGGCCTATAATCCCTTGCACCTGCACTTTTGTTTCAATAACTTGTCATCTTAAGTCTCTCCACCCTCTATATTATTAATTGGTAAAAGCAATGTCCATTTAGGTCATGCACAATATGTAGTTTCCTACTTGTAACAATAATGAGGTTTTCTTGAATGATAGTGATGCAATGTGGATGAATACCATGAAGACACATTTACAAAGGGATTAATGCAATAACCTTGTGAAAACTAATCATACACTTTCTCTTATAATTGTAGTATGTTGAAGGAATTGTTGAAGCCTATTGCACTGCATAAATGACAAGTCCCACCACAAATTTGTATAGTTGATGGACTGATTAAAATGTGGCATGCTTTCATTAGTAATGTGTGGAGAGGGTCTGATAATGAAATCCTTTGAGTGTGTAGTCTAGTTAAATGACATTTCTCTCTACCGAATCCCATGTCCTTGTCAACATATAGCATTTGATCAAGTTTTAGTAGAATGACCTTCAACCATTAATGGTACATCACCTGTTAGAAATCTATTTTTATTTATTGAATATATTCCTATGTGTGCTTAGGGCCCTACATCATACCCCATAATGAAATAATTTTAATTGTAGTGTCATAAATTGTAAGCACCTTGCTAAGGTGTACAATTCATTCTTATATAACACCTATTTTAGTGTGTGTTCATTCTTCTCTGCATCATTAAACTTTATTATGGGTAAAAGCACAATAATCTGTCACCCTTTTACAAAGGAAAAGGACAACAACACCAAAACTATAAAACTTCAAGGGCATAAAAGTCACATTTCTATTGAGAATTTGAAGATGATGTAAACTGCTGAAATGTGTCAAATAGGATGAATTATATGCCTATAATTTTTTTCTAAAAATTTGAACCAAAATTAATATGTTTTTTGAAATGTTTAGGTCTATTTTTCATTTTCTAAAAAAACTGTAAATTAGGGAGTTTACTTCCCGCCAAATCATTATAAGTAAAATATTGTTTTTTCCTCCAATTTCAGAATATGTTTTAGATGACATGTATAGGTAGTGCATAAAAAAAGAAAGAAGTTTTTTTGATGTACAGTTTTCCCGTTATAAGTATTCAAAGTTGAACTTACTTTAAATCAACAGTTTTTGTCTCCCGCCATTTTTATCCTATCAAAACTATACCAAAAACTAAATAAATTACGTATTATTGAAGATGACTCTCTTCTCTAGTGTTATCTATGATTTTAAAAATTTTATGAATTGATTTAGAATTTTTTTATATTATCCAAAGCAACGACTTCTGAAAGCTTTAATAACCTACATGTAGTTTTTAATGAATTTGTTCAATGTTTTGTAGTCAAAACAATATAAAATTTATATCTCAAGAATCGTAGTTTCGAGATCTAGAAAATGACACTTTTAGTTTTTTGACATTATCTAGTTTGAGCAAAGAAAAAACTAGCAGAAGTGCAAATTTCTGGATTTTTTATGTTTTTAGAGGTTTGGCTGCCACATGGCATGCCACCTAGGTAGACTCGGCCAAGTGGGACTCAGCCGAGTCCTACTCGCCCTCCCATTGGCTCGCGCATGAGCCGACTTGGCCATGTAGGCACCATTTGGTGCCATGTAAACTCGGCCGAGTTAGACTGGGCCGAGTTTGACTCGGCCGAGTATGACACGAATGAGCACCCAAAATTGTCCTTAGGGGTGACAGATTATTGTGCTTTTACCCTTATTCATTTAATTAATAAATATTTAAATATTTACCCCTTTATTAATTCAATATCATCAACAATAAGCACATTTTTAGTGGTTAAGGTTGGTTAGGTGAGTGATCTGTAATATCATAGAGCCTTTCTAAGGAGTGTATATGTGAAGCGTGACATGGATGTGTGGATTAATGCTTGGAAACATGGAAGATTCCTTGGATTTTTATTTTTATCTTTCATCATTATTCATTTGAACTTTGTAAGTGCATGTATTCTTTATTTTCTGAATAATACATGGAGTATGGATGCTTTTGGAGGAAATTTTTACCTCTTGAGGGTTTTCCAAGGCATATCTTATGTTATTATGTGATTTTTCTATTTTATATATGCATTATGGTTATCTTGTAAGCTTGTATGGATGGTTTTCTCTCATTGATTATCTAGGTAATTGAATAAATTAAATGGGTATTGATGCAATATTTCCTAGAAGATTAGACTTTATTTTTTATTATTTAGTATATTAGAAATTTTTTTATAGTTAGAATATTTTTATAGTGAAATAATATTATGTTTTGTATCCAATTTTACAAAATATTTTTTGTTATAGAATCATATTTGTATTCCTTTAAAAGATTTAGTGAAGATGTAGGGATTGTTGGAAAATACAAATGAAACAATTATTATATTTTCATTGATGTCAAACCTTAACTGGTAAGACAGTTGCTATCTTGTAAAGTGCCATGTCAATTGATTGATGAAGAAGATTTGAAAAGAAGAGATAACAAGAAGACCTGGTGAAATGGTTGAGTTATGTGAAACTACAATGGGTACATGATAAGATCACACCTTGACAAGGTAATATATTATTTATCTTAAGTCTAAGTGAAGTTTGGATGACTACAAGATTAGTCTTGACTGAGTAATAGAGCATAAGATTAAGGAACTTATGTTTGTTCCAAGTGATGTGAGTGTTGACTGAGTGCCACTACATGCCAAGAAAATTTAGTTTTGACTGAGCATCAGTATTTGCTGAGTGTCAATAAATTACCAAGTTATCTAGTGATGATCGAGCGGAAGAGTACAATATTGACTGAGTATCAATATTTTGACAGTTTGAGAGAGATTTGAGATCCCAGTTAACATAGTTGATTTTCTTTGAATATGTGAAGCATATTCAAGATAAGGATAATTGTTGTAGAGAATTAAATAAGCATTTAATATTTGTTTAGCCATTTTTATGTATTGATTCAAGAAGGAGTTTTAGAATGTATTCTACAATGTAGATGGAAACAAAATGTTGAAAGGATTCATTGGATCTGACCAAACCCTAAGATCTACGGTGATGATTAAGTAGAAAAAGATCAAGCTACCTAATCAAAGGTGTATAAGATTAACCTAATTGTAGGTTATGTGTGTGTGGTATGAGGTTAATTCAGTTGATTGGAAAAATCTAAGAAGGAAGAAAAGGCTGAAGAGATCAGTACAGCTACACAGTGGTAATTACTTGAAGGATTTCCAAAAAGATCTGAGTGATCTAGAAATGAAAATGGAGGCCAGTCAGTGAATTATCATTTAAGCTATAATTGGATCTGTATTTGCAAAGTGAGTTGTATGTTTCAAATCACAATTTTTTGTTACTTTCTAACCATTGTATCAGTTGCAAAATCCTTTTAAACAAGGTTGACCTAGCGGTCATATTGTTAAATCCTTTAATCAAGGTGACATTCTAATGGAATGGTCTAAGCCCTCTAACAAGGCTCACATTTAATATAGTGATCAAATCCTTTAACCAGGCCATATTTAACCTTTTGTATTGTAACCTTCAACGGGGTTGGCTTTTCAAACAACTCACTTATGAAGAGTGAAAAACTGGTAGCATGTTACTCATGGTTTTTCACATATTGGGTTTCCACGTTAAATCCCATTGTCATACTTGTGTGAATACTATTTGATGTGTTGTATTGTTAAGAGTTTTATATTGTGCAAGTTGATTACATTATGACAGTAAATTGCAAGTTTATGTTATTGATTATATGCTATAGAGACCGAGTGGATTACTGAGTGGATTTGAGTTGGTTGAAGTGTTTGAAAGTTCAATTGGTACATATAAGCCTAGGGTAACTGATTCACCCCCCCCCTCTTAGTTTTTTGAGTCATTCTAAAAGTGGAATTAGAGCTTTGTGGTGCTTGTAGAGAAAAGTTTGACGGTACTTGAAGCTAAACATAAAGATGTATAAAAAGGAGGTACCGAGGTTGAACAAAGCAAACTTACCTAGATGGAAAATTTTGATGAAGTTACACCTAGCTAGAATTGGAGATACTGCAAAATACTATGTGGGAAATGATTAGATAATAGTGCCTACTTTTATGACAGCTCAGTAAATGAAAGAAAAACAAGAACACAACCAAGCAATGTTGGAGATTGCATCAGACCTAAGCTATCATGAATTTGAAGAGATAAAATATTTCAAAACTGCAAAAGAAATGTGGGATACACTGGCAACTATCTAGGGAGGTGATACAAATGTACTGAGAACCAAATCTGAAAGCTTGAGAGGTAAGTTTGATGAAATAAGAATGCAAGATGGTGAAATTATTGTTCAATATTGTAGCTGAGATAAGGAGGTTGTAAATGCTATTAGAGAAGCTAATAGAACTATTAGTGATGATACTGTTATTAGCAAGGTACTAAGAACCTTACTTCCTATATATGTTTTTAGAGTTTCTTCTATACAAGAACTGAGATGTACTAGGTGGTAACAACTTAACTCTGGAAGGTCTAGTTGGTAGACTTACTACTTTTGAAATGTCAAATTTTGATAATTTCACTCCTCACCATGTTGATTCTGCACTCAAATCACAATTGACTCTTCATAAATCAAAGCAAGGAAAAGAAAGACATGTGAATAACGACATTGACACTTCTGATGAAGATCTTGACTAACTTGAAGCACTTATGGCTAGAAGACTACCGAGAGGAAGAGGAAAATTTAAAGGTAAACTTCCTATAATCTATTTTTCACGTAACAAAGTTGGCCATATTGCAGCAAGTTGACTTGACAAGAATGACAAGGATGAGAGAAGAAAAATAAAGTATAAAGATAGAAGGGATGAAAAACATTTCAAAAGGTATAAGGATTATAAGGACAAAGGTAAGAAATCCTGCTATATTGTTGAAGAAGAAACTGATAGCGAATATGATAAATCTGATGACATTGATACCGAAATTGTTTATATTGCTATGAAAGATGATTCTGATCAAGATGAGAAAAATGCACTTATTTCGTATATGAGTAAAGGTGATAGATAGATATTTGATAGGAGTTTCTCATAGCACATGACTGGTGATAAAAGTAAATTTGAAACCTTAAACTATTGCAAAGGTGGTAGTGGTAAGTTTGGAAATGACAAACCATATCCTGTGAAAGGAAAAGGATCAATAAAACTGACTGATAAGATCACATGTGACAATGTCTATTGCGTTGAAGGACTAACTATAATTTTTTGTGTGTTGCTTAGTTGAATACTTCTGGATAGTGAGTTGAGTTACATCACAAAAAGGCGATAATCTTTTATGCTACTAGTGAACTAATTGGAAGTGGAGAACATAGAAGAGGTAATTTGTTCTATCTAGATTTATCTGATGAGACATGTTTGTTGGCACAATATGATGCTATATAGTTACGACATAAGAGGTTATGTCATGTGAACTTTGAAAATTTGTTAAACACTCTAGTAAGATGAAAAGTGTAAGAGGGTTACCAAGATTGAAGAAGCCTGATAATATTATGTGTAGCAATGCTAGTTGGGAAAAATGACAAAGTCTAGTTTTAAGAGAAAAACCTATACTTTTGATGATATTATAGAATTGGTTTATAGTGACCTTTGTTGACCTATTAGTGTACAAAGCTACTGAGGTGATAAATATCTCATACTCTTTGTTGATGATTATGATGATTGTAATGTTTCTCAAAGAAAAATTTGATGCTTTTCAGTTGTTTAAGTGGAATTTGGTAAAATTTGAAAAAGAGACAAGTAAGATCTTGAGATGTGTGAGATCTGACAGAGGAGGAGAGTTTATATCTAATGAGTTAAACTTATTCTACAATAATAGATGAATTAAAAGATAGATGTCTGCTCCAAGGACTCCCCCACAAAATGGCATAGCAGAGAGAAGGAATGGATCAATAATGAATTGTGCTAGAACACTGATGATAGAAACAAAATGTTGCACAAAAATACTAGAGAGAAGATATAAGTAAAACAATCTATACCTTGAACTGAGTACTAGTCAAGAAAGAAAAGGATGAAGTGGAATGCAAGAAAGAACCTAAAGATTACATATCTTTCATTGATATGAACGAAGGAGAGCCCAACAATGTGCCTGAACATGAAAAATATGCTGACGAACAACAAAATGATGTTGTTGACCAACAAAAATAAAATGTCGAGTTAAAGAAACATATTTCCAAGCATCAAGAGGAGACTGTCAAGGAAGAAGGAGATACACAAAATGAACTTAAAATTAGTTTTGATGATGCATCTAAGGATGAACAACAAGAGAAAAAAAAGACCAGATGCTACACTAGAGAAGTATGTAAGAAGATATCATAAACCAGATCAAATTATTGGAGATAAAGATTCAGAGGTCATGACAAGAAGCAAATTAAAAAATCATACATGCTTATTATGTTAATTTGAGTCGAAATCAGTGAAAGATGCTTTGGGTAATGAAGATTGGACATAGGACATGAATGAAGAGATTGAACAAATTGAGAAGAACAAGACCTAGACACTAGTGTACACACAAAATAGTGCACTTCTATGAATCCTTACATGCAAGGAAACTCAAGAATGAGCCCTCACAAATCGATCCATAGCTCTCTATGCATGGAGTTGCAAGATTTGTAAAATTTGCTCTCAGCTAGAGCTATAAACTCATGACCTTGCCAATAAACCATAAAATGAGAGATTCACAATGAAGACAAGGGCAAGAATGTCAATATCCCCAATGAATCCAAATGTATGAAATGCAATGCAACTCTACATGATAATGAAAACTAAGCTATTAAAATGAAAGTACAATGCAACTAATCTATGAAAGGAAAGAACAAATGTTACCAAGCCTTCTCATTTAGACTATGTGAGATTATTCTATTGCATAAAAGGAAACTAAGCTATGAAATGAAACTATGAATGCTATAACAATGCAACTATGAAAGCAAATATGAAAACTATGAAGAAATGTTCTCAAATGACCTAGAAAACTTGCAGCATAACTCTAGCATGAAAACCTAAGATGTGAAAATGAAGGAGAGAGCTCTCCTTTTATAAGAAGTGAGATAAAAATGGACCGTTGAGATTAAGAGGCAAAAATCTTAATCAAGGGTGGAGATTAAGAGGCAAAAACCCACCATTTAGAAAGATGTGAAAAAGGGATTTTTATTTACTTTTTAATTTAATTCATTTCCTTTTTCATTTAATTTATTTCCTTTTTTCAACAAATAAAGTGTTTTAAGTGGGGATTTTTATTTATTTAATTAAAAGAGGAGTTTTCTTTCAATTAAATAAATTAGGAGAATTTTATTTAATTAAATGGGGGAAATTGAATTTAATTAAATAAGAGGAATTTAATTAAAAGGGAGATTAAATCTTTTAATTAAATGAGAGGAATTTTATTTAATTAAAAGAGAGATTAAATATTTTAATTAAATAAAAATGATAAAACCTTAGGAAATATTGAAATAATTATGATTTGATCAAGGAAATTGATATAATTGATATTGTTGATATTTGAAAGTATTGATTCAGGGATTTGATAAATTGATAAAATAATAAATGGGGCCCAAAGTCTAGGCGACCATTTTAGGGTGCATACAACTAGTACCTGGAGAAAATGACAAGAATGTTATTGGAACAAAGTGGGTATTTAGAAATAAGTTGAATGAACATGGAGAATTTATAAGAAATAAGATGAGACTAGTATGAAAAGGTTATGCACAAGAAGAAGACATTGTCTATGGTGAGATGTTTGCCCCAGTTGCAAGATTGGAAGGAGTTAGAACTTTGTTGGGTTATGCAGCTTACAAGGGATTCAAAGTATATCAAATAGATGTCAAATCAACATTTCTGAATGGAATACTGGAAGAAGAGGTATACATTGAACAAGTTGAAGGATTTGTTGATTCAAGCAAGAAAAATATAGTTTGCAAGCTATATAAATCATTGTATGGATTGAAGCAATCCCCTAGACCATGGTATGAGAGATTACACACTTATTTAGTCAAGATTGGATTTACAAGGACAAATGACAAAAATAATCTATACTTAAATTCTGAGAAAGGTAAAGGGATATTGTTAGCTGAAATATTTGTTAATGATATCATATTTGGAGGAGAAGATGTTTTATGTCGATTATTTGAAAAAGAGATGAAAATTGAATTTGAGATGTCTATGTTTGGATAGATCAAATTCCTTGTTGGTTTGTAAGTATATCATATGAAGAAAGGTATCTACATTATACAATCTAAGTATATCAAGGAGATACTAAATTTTTTTGGCATGGAGGACTTCAGACCTGTAAGTACTCCTATGACTAATAGACAAAAAACTATCAAATAGTCATGAGACAACGAAAGTGAATCAAATCTTGTATAGATCAATGATTGAAAAAATAATTTAACATGTTGTCCACAGTAGACTAGATATTGCATTAGCAGTTGGGATTGTTGCAAGATTCTCTAAAAATCCTAAAGATAGTCACATGTTGGCAGTAAAAAGGATTCTGAGATATTTGAAGAGAATAGAGGACTATGGATTATATTACAAGAAGTTTGAATTGAAATTTTACACAGATGTAGATAGGGAAGGTAATGTTGATGAAAAAAAGAGTACGAGTGGTGGTGCATTCATTTTAGGAAAGAGATTAGTCACTTGGACAAGCAAGAAACATAAATGTATTTCTCAATCTACAACAGAGGTTGAATATGTCGCAACAACAGTGAATTGTTAAAACATAGTGTAGATCAAGCAATTGTTGAAAGGTATGAAGGAAGAGAACACATAACCCATTGTTATTTTTTGTGATAACACTAGTGCTATTAATATTTAAAATAACCCTATGATGCATATAAAGACCAAGCATATTGCTATCAAGTATCATTACTTCGGAGAGCTAGTACAAAATAAAGAAGTAAGCCTTGAATATGTTAATACAAAGGAAAATTTGGCAAATATATTTACTAAGGCTTTACCTAAGGATTCTCATGAGTATCTAAGAGATAAATTAGGGGTTCTTCCCTTATCTGAGAATAACTGAGATCATATGGAGTGGTTGCATAAAATGTACTACATAGAATATCTGATAGATTGATGCAAAAGGTGGTCACACTTTAGGAGTTTCCTAAAGCTATGAAGTGTTAAGCAAACAATGTTTATCAATCATAAGAAAGATGATAGAGGGAGCATAGAATTTAGAAACTTAACACAGAGATAACTACATGATGAAGATGTATGTATTTGGCATGGTTGTCAAAGAGGGAGAATGAGACATGAAAACATTACTAAGGGAGATATACCATTAGTGAAATTAGTAAGGAAACAAAGAGGGAGATAAGCTATAGAGAGAAATATATCCTAGAGGAAGAAATATTTGTATTGGAGAGAATAAGAATGAAGCTAAGGACATTAATGAAAATCTGTTTATAAAACATACTTTTTGGATTGTTTGAGAACCTTACATGTATTGCGGGTTTGCATGTGTTTTCCATTAATGCCAAAGAGGAAGATTGTTGGAAAATGTAATTGAAACAATTGTTATATTTTCATTGATGTCAAACCTTAACATATAAGACACTTTCTATCTTGTAAAGTTCCATATCGATTGATTGATGAAGAAGATTTAAAAATAATATATAAAAAAGAAGACCTGGCACGAAATGGTTATGTGAAACTACAATGGGTACTTGATGAGATCACACCTCGAGAAGGTAATATATCATTTATCTTAAGTCTAAGTAAAGTTTCAATGACTACAAGATTATTCTTGACCGAGTAACAGAGCATAATATTAAGTAACTTATGTTTGTTCTGAGTGATGTGAGTTTCAAGCGAGCACCAGTACATGCCATGAAAATTTAGTGTCCATTGAACATTAGTATTTTCTAAGTGTCAGTAAATTCATGAGTTATCTAGCGATGACCGAGTGGAATAACATAGTATTGACCGAGTGTTAGTATTTTGACAGCTTGAGAGAGATTTGAGTTCCCAGTCGACATAGTTGATTTTCTTGGGATATGTGAAGCATACTTAAGATAAGGATGATTGTTGTGGAAAATTAAATGAGAATTTAATATATGTTTAACCATTTTTTATGTATTAATTCAAGAAGGATTTTTAGGATGTATTGTACAATGTAGATGGAAATGAAATGTTGTAAGGATTCATTGGATCTGACCAAACCCTAAGATCTACGGTGATGATTAAGAAGAAAAATATCGAGCTACCTAATTAGAGAGGTATAGGATTAACCTAATTGTAGGTTATGTGTGTGGTATGAGGTTAATTTAGTTGATTGGAAAAATCTAAGTAGAAGGAAGAAAGTAGTACAAGAATGCACCGTGGTGATTGCTTGAAGGATTTCCAAGTAGATCTGATTCATATAAATGACAATGAAGGCCAGTTTGTGAATTAGCATTTGAGATATAATTGGATCTGTATTTGCAAAGTGAGTTGTATGTTTCAAATCATAATTTTATATTACTTTCTAACCATTGTATCAGTTGCAAAATCCTTTCAAACAAGGTTGACCTAACAGTCATATTGTTAAATAATTTAATCAAGGTGACATTCTAATAGAATGGTCGAAGCCCTCTAACAAGGCTCACTTTTAACATGGTGATCAAATCCTTTGACAGAGTCATGTTTAACAGTGTGTATTCTAACCTTTAACCGGTTGGGTTTTCACAGAGCTTACTTCAGAAGAGTGAAAAATTGGTAGCATGTTACTGGTAGGTTTTCCCATATTGGGTTTCCATGTTAAATCCTGGTATCATACTTGTGTGAATGTTATTTGATGTGTTATACTGTTAAGAGTTTTATTTTCTGCAAGTTGATTACAATAGGATAGTAAACTGCAAGTTTATGCTATTGATTATATGCTATAAAGACTGAGTGGATTATTGAGTGGATCTGAGTTGGTTGAAGTGTTTGAAATTTTAGTTGGTACATCTGGACCTAAGATAACTGATTCACCCCCACTTAGTTATTCTGAATCATTCTAACAGGGATTAATTTTGCCGAGAAAATATCTCTTGTAAATTTTTATGTTCTCGTACATTCATATCAATTACATATACACATATGCATTGAAAGTATAATATACAATTAGCACAAACACAAAATAGGTTCATCTAAAGAATTATAATGTAGTTGCATGTAGTGAATCATTCCCATGACACTTGAGTTCAACCTCAAAGAATTAAAAGATAACTCATTGAGATTTCTAGGAAGTTTTAAAACCTAAAGATTTAATAAATTAGAGATTTTTGTATTTAAATTATGTGTTTAACAATAATATGTAAACTAAATACCTCATGAGTTATATTTGATTTTTAAAACTTAAACGAATGCTTTAATTAAAACTAAATTAATTTAAAATACACATTGATGAGATTTATTTATTTAAACTATATCTATGTGAATGGTATTTTAGACTTTAGGAATTAATGTAAATCATCATAACATATGTCTAGAAAAAATAAGGCTAGATCATAAGTGCAGTTTTATTCCGCTTATGAATTTCAATCAAATCAACTTTTCACTGACATCAATACTTAAATATTAACTTGAAGTGAATATCTAGAATTTGTGCATTGTCAAAATTTTGAATAAGTAGTAAACAAAAAATTATTTGAACTAGTAAAATTGGTGTGTGGAGTCTAAGTTCTTTCATTCTTTTTAATGACTAAATTTCAGATATTTTGAATGCATTTTAATTACATTTTACTTAAACATAACATTCTTATGGTTGAAATTTCTCTTAATCATTTTAAAAATCTAATTTTTATTTTCTTGTAATCAATTTCCTAATAGGAATATTGAGATGTTAATCTTTATCCATTTTATATAAATTCTACAATGTCAAAAAAACTTTTTACTTTATTTATGTTTTAATAATATATTATTTTATAAAATCATTAAATAATCAAAAAATATATAATTAATTAAAAAATTTAACCTCTTTTAAACATCATAATCATTTCTTATTTATTATATAAAATGTTTTGACCAAATCATCTTTCTTCCAACTTCTTGTGACTAATTTTAAAATGTTTTGTCAGTATTTACTCATCACATTCCGATTGAAGGATCTCAAACATCAAACTCTTCTTTTCTAAAATTTAACCTCAACTATTTTAAATTAACTACTGAAGTAATATATGAGTTTGATATAAAATTCACTAATAAGAGAATATAACATGAAGGAAGAAATTGAGAAAGATAAGAACTGCACAAACAACTGAAATAATGAAAGATCTCCATATATGGATAGAATATGTACTCTTTTTTTCAACAAGGGAGTGTGAACATAATCTAACACTCATCATCACACATTGTAGAATTGGATAAAAAAATTGAATGGATGACCATTGTCAAATTGAAGAAACTTAAATTAAAAAATAGTAATAAATTAGTTGAGCTGGATTTACTGTTAATTTGTTTAAAAGCATAATGCAAAGGCGTCTTGGACATTCTGTTCCCAGAGCAGTTGATAAATTACAAAATTTGAAGATGGTTGTTATTGTGATTGTAATGTGAGGCGCATTTTATGCAGACGCCATTTTTTTCTTCTTATCTATTTGTTTTGTTTCTATAAATTGAGTGTGAATGTCCCTTTATGTTTCGTAATATTTCTTTTGTGATTTTTAGGCGTTGATTTAAAGTGTATGACTTGGAAACTGACAACCTTTTAGACCCTGGTCAGGAAACAAGTTTAGCGAAAGGATTACGGTATGGAAGTAAGACTATAAAATAGATTTTAGCCTTTAGCATACATTCTAGACTCAAATAAAAAAATTGAACCCTAGAACAAAAATTGGTATCTTTAAAGAAAACTTTGTATATAGAATTTGTTTTCCTTGATGTTTTGAGTCTTTTTTTTGTTCATCTCATTGAGAATTCCCATTACTTGTAATAAATAACATGAAAGAAATCAATTAAAGTTTTGCACCTCTTATTGGGACTACAACTTTGTTATGGATTTTTTTTCGTGTGGTGTATATATTTGGTGGAGAGATTTCCTACCTTGAGTTTTGTAAGAGTTTCTTGTGTCAAGGAATATAGTACTAATTTATTTAATCAATATGTGGTAATCTCTTACTTGTCCTACTATTCATATTGGTTTTTCCCAGTGTTGGGGGTAATGTAAATTGTATATAGAGATGTGCTTGAAGTGGATGACTCCCTCATCCTATCCAAGTATTGGGTTCATGAAATAATGTGATTTTTTTGTTAGGACCTCTATGTCAAGTTGTGGTGTTGTTAGGACCTCTTATTGGGACTACAACTTGTTATGGATTTTTCTTTCTTATGTTGTATATATTTGGTGGAGAGATATCCTACCTTGAATTTTGTAAGAGTTTCTTGTGTCAAGGAATATAGTACTAATTTATTTAATCAATATGTGGTAATCTCTTACTTGTCCTACTATTCATATTGGTTTTTTTGAGTGTTGGTAGTAACGTAAAGTGTATATAGGGATGTGCTTGAAGTTGATGACTCCCTCATCCTATCCTAGTGTTGGGTTCATGAAAGAATGTGATTTTTTTGTTAGGAACTCTATGTTAAGTTGTCGTGTTGTTCTGCTCTCTTATAAGTTTTTCATGGTGGGTCTCCCCATGAAGATTCAATGTTTAACTTGTGTCACCTTTCTTATCCTATTAGTGATGTCTTACAAGTGTTCTCATTGCTTGTTGATTTTCATGATGTGAAGTTTCATCACAACAACTTGATTATGTCTTATGTTTCTTCATGGTTGTCATGGCACTGTTATGTGCATTGAAATATAGTGCAACATGTCAATGTTATGTCTTTATTGTTAAGTGTTCATATAAAAGTTGTTTAGATCAGCCCATGCCATAATATTATGGTTCTGAACATTACACATAAAACTTGTAATTTTCAAATTAGAACAATTCACTATTATTGAGATAAAATTTTACTTCCATACACATGGCATTCTTCCCTATTTAATTCCTCTTTTTGATCACAAATATCCTTAAAACGTGTATCCATTTTTAATTATGAATTCAATTTGGTACAGGTAAATTTATATGTGAGGGAGTGAATGTAAAAACTATCCATCCAACACGTCTAGAGAGAAAAAGACCATAGGAAGGCTAAAATTCACGTTTCTTTATTTATTTTTTCAATTATGAGGGCTTATTAAAAAATATGGTAGCTTTTACATTGAATACTATGTTCAATACGAATCTAACAAATCTAATTATAAAATTTCAATGAAAAGCCAAGTTATAATAACAATTTTTATCTTTGCAAAATCATAAAATATTATTTTCTTTTAAATTGTTCTCTCCAATAGTTTTTATTAAACTTTATAACTCATCCTATCTTCATGCTCTAATATTCTCTTTGCCTAATATATTCCCTATCTTTCACAATGTAATTTATTTTTCAAATGAGCCTGACGAGCAGTGGTGGGTGGGAAACCCCTTGTGTGAAGAATAGGGTGTTAGATCCCCCCGCTTCTAGTTTGTGCATGTTCTGTTGAGTCTAAACCAGCCCCATATTTTAGGGATTGGCAAGTGGATGCTCAAATATTTTTTTTCAAATATTAGTGATGTATATCTCCCCTTGAGCGTAAGTGGGTCATTTCTCACTAACTTGTTTCTCTCTACCATTGAGATACTAAGTGAGTCACATGTGAAGGTTCTCAACCCATTTGAAAAGGAATACTAGGTCACTATCCCACCTAAAAGGACATGGCTTACTAGAGACTCATAAGGATACTGATGCCTCATCTTCAATTCTTCTAGATTTAGCTACTATTTCCATCTCGATGGTTCTAGTGGAAGTGTTTTGAAATGTAGCAAGTTCCCCTCAATGGGCTGCCTAGTTTGGTGTCTTATTTTTTGGTGCATGAGAAATTATTTTTAGACTCAATTTCTTCACCACTCCCAAGAGTTCACGTCCCTATGTTTGATGACAATCTCCTTTAGAGGATGAGGTATTTGTCTAAACATTGGTTGTCAATCTTACTTCGAGTTTGGAAACTATTTCTATTTTGACTATGGATAGTGTTCCCTTTCTATTCTTAAAGAGCCTTATAGAGACTACTCATTCCTCAAGTGAAAATATAGTAGTAGAAATTTCTAATACTCCCTCCTTTGTTGATTTGTCCCCTACTCCTCAAGGTTCCTTGGAAAAATTTCTTTCCACGCTTGAGGATCCTAATCTCGTGGGGTCATTGGATTTGGAAAAAAAATTTCCTCTCCTATAAATGGTTCTTTGATGATTATGAGCCCTTCAAACAGTGCACATAGAAAAATTTAATGTGGGAAAATAACAAAAAAATTGTAAAAGCTCTGCTAGGGATAAAAGGGAGATCTTGATAACTAGAGTTGTGGCTAATGGTATTCAAAGTACTCATGAGCATATTTGCTCCTATAAATCTAAAAAATGATTATTTTATCATGAAATTTTAGGGGAATTAGTGGATCCCACAAGAATATTTTAGTCCAAAATCTTGTTAAAGGACTAAAACATAATAATATGCTATTTTAATAGATAAGGATGAACACTAAAGCCTTTCACAAGGTGAGTAATTTTATTTGGTCTTTTTATAATTAATAAATAATTAATGTTGATGGTGCTTATAGGGATTTATTCTTGCTGTGAAAACCCCATTACTTGAAAGGAATCCCTCACTCTTTGGAGAAACACTTCCAAAAAGGTTTTTTATTGGACGAGTCTTGCAATTTTGAGTAGCTTCTCTATAATATATAATGTGCCTAACAATGTGTTTTTATAAAGAGATTTGTGGAATTATATCCTTGATGTATATGCTTCCTTTTTGAATTGTAAGAGAATTGTGAATGGGGTCTTCAATTCCCCCTTATACTCATTGAACAAGATGGGAGGTATCCTTGATTGAGGTCTTCAATTCCCCCTTTATCTAGTGGTTTTATATTTAATTTGGAGATAGAGTTTGGTTTTCATGGGAAGATCTTGAAGTTGATATAGGCCCTTGTGTTCACTATCCTTTATACTCTCTCCTAGTTAACTATGCTCTATAAGGTTTTTTATTAGCTTTAGGAGGTCTTAGGTAGGGAGATCCCCTTTTCCCTACCTCTTTATCCTTATGGTTGATATCATTGGCAAGAATATGTTCTCTCGATAAATCAAAAAATTCTAAGAGGTATTGAGATTTACTTTTCTTACTAGGTTGTCACCCATCAATAGTTTGTGGATGACACTAGATTCTTTTTTCTACTAATTCTTTTACAAAAACTAGGGGTTGGATATGTCTTCTCTCTAATTATTCTTTGTTTTTTTAGAAGACCATATTAGATGAATGTGCTCTTTTTTTTATGAACATCTTCCCTTTCCTCCAATCTCATGTTACTCACAGTTTAAATTACTATATTTCTAATTTCCCAATGGTGAATCTATGAATGCCTTTAATTTTGATAAATTTTGACAACTCAGTTTAGTAAAACTTACAAGAAATAATGTAAAAAAAAACTCATAGGTTAGAAAGGAGCCTTCCTAAGAAATGCCGGAAACTCAAAATGTTTAAAGATTCTCTTCAAAGTACCTCAGTTTATCTTCTATCATTCTTTCACATGCCTACTTATTGGGCCAAAAATCTTGATTAAAATTAAAGAAAATCCTTTGATTAGGTGTTGAGGAGAAAGTTTTTAGTTTTGTTTTTGTTTGGGAGAGAGTGTTCTAACAAAGAGGTGGGAGGTCTTAGCATCAAAGTGTTACATTCCCTTAATCCTACCCAAATTTCTAAAATTAGTTTGAAGCTTATTTAAGAGTTGTCAAGTAGGTATAAAGTCATGATAGTCAAATATGTATAGGGTAGGGAAGGCTTGGATTCCGTTGTAGATGGTCCCTACCATATGGTTCTTATATTTGGAAAAATCTTGTAAAATAAAAAAATTATATTGTACAAAAGGGTGTTTTTGGCACATTGGTAACTATAGTCTAGTCAATTATGGAAGGATCTATGGGCTAACCCTATTCTACTAGAATTCTACCCAATCATTTTTGCCATTCAAGTGGATTTGACTGTTAGAATAGGTTTTTTGGTGTAGGGTTACTAGTATACATCCTCTTCTCCCCCCATTTGGACAATTTATCTAATGTGGTTTCCTCTATCTCTCTAAGTGGATGCTCAAGAGGTTTTTATTTTTCTTAACAATATGAAATTCAATAGAATTGATTTTAAAGTTAAACTAATTTGACACTCTTCTATGAATGTATCCTACATATTCAAATATAGTTACCATCTCCCCAATCCTTCTTGACCTCATCTAATTAAGTGTAGCAAGATTTGGAGATTAAAATCTATCCCAAAAATATACTTCTTTTGGTAGTCTCTTTGCCACAAAGGATTCCTCACTTTAGATAACCTCTAGAAGAAGGGGATTTAGATTAATAATAGATGTTTTTTTATGCAAGGAAGATGAATAAATGAGACCCTTCTTATGGCAATGAATCCCTTGTCCCATGCATTAGAACTTTTTTTAGGAAGCTCCAAGTCAAACCCTTGAATTCCCTCAATGTAGCTAGAGAGATGACCTTTGACAAAAATAGGCCAAAGAGCCCTTTCATTCTTGAAAATTTCACAATTATCAAGTTTGGTCAGGATAAGATCCCCCCATAGAAGGCCAATGGTTAAATTTCTGGTATGAGAAGCCCAAAAGGAGAAAACAAGGCCTAAAACTAGAGGAGACAGAACATACATTATACAAATAGAGGTGAGCATTTCCAAAAAGTACAAGAGTTTATAACAAAAGAAAAATGTAAAAAATGATGTTAAAAGTCATCATATAAAAGACAATACATCGATCTTTAGGATTCATTAGTGGCTTGATCATCCTAGATTGTAGAATGAATGTCCCCTGGGATATCATGCAAGTTGGTCCATGTCTGCAAAGAAGATGTGAAGGGGCCAAGGTTGACAAGTCTATTTTCTGATTTCTTCCCCTCTCTAGGGGTGTGGTTGCATTTGATATTATCCAAAAAGGTCATGATGCAGTGACTTTGAAGGATAATATATTTAATCGCGCAACCTAGGGATGCATCACCTCAAAGCATCATGATGAACATTTCTAGCATCCACTTCAATAGTTATATTTTGAAACCCTTTGTCTTTCTCGAGAAGAATGCTATTATAGGTCATTTCCATCTTAAAAACTTTAGAGGATTAGCCACATAGGCGAACCTCAAATTACTTTTTTTATCCCTTATCATGCCATCCCCACTTGCTCGATTAGGGCTCTTTATGGAGGAACCATCAAATTTTAACTTAAACTATCGAGGATCGAGGGGGAGACATTTGTATTCTTTCATACTTTCATTGTTTATCATGAATTGATTTTATCTAAGTTGAAAATTTTATATGAAATTCCGAACAGACTCTTCATCATTAATTCAAGAGTTATAAATTTTTTCCTAGGTATTTGGAATTTATCAAGCCTCGCCTTATAAATCCCCTTGTAACTTATTTGAAGGATTTCTAAAGCTTCCTTTACATAGTTCCTTTTATTCTATAGAATATTATATCCATCATAGATGCCTCTATCAAAGATAACTCTATCAATGTTGCATCTATTGAAGTTAGGGCTTTTGAATCATTTGTTCTAGTATGTTTCTACTAGGTCTTCATGTCATTTCTGAAAGGTTTATATGAGATTGGGTTTGTTTCATATTGAAAAAAATTGGTGAGATGCTTCCAAAAATAATTTCCTACCATTATTTTTTTCATCTTATTTACCCATGCCTCATATTTTTAGTTTTTTCCATCTTCTTTACCGATGCATAATATTTTTTTGCCACTTTCTACTAGCTCTTTTGCTACATTCTCCATCCATACTTCACACTTAAAGCAATTTGTTACTACCTAACATATGTCAATCCTTGGGCTTTGATGTCAGTACTGATTAATACCCATCATTCTATATAGGGCGGCTCCTGGGATGAAGGAAGATGAGTTATAGCCTGGTTCGGATATTGAGATTGTTGTTCTATTGTCAAACTATCAAATAATGTCAAATGAAAGCAAGCTACACAGACTAAACTTGAAGAATGACATTCATAAAATAGAGAAATTCTAATCTTAATTTATCAAAATATCTTTTACAACGAAATGTGTTACATACTAATCACAAAACTATTGATAGATGTATTTTTTCATCTATTGTGTGTGGTTACTATCTAGAACAGTCGGGAAACTAGCTTCAGTAGCTACTGCTATTAATCATATGCTCAAATGTCAGTTGTTATAGGGCAATATACTCATACTCAAAACAATATTCTTGTTCTCTCTTTGTCCTAATTTGTTTTGTTTAAGACATCCCATCTCAAGTTCACTTCCTAAAGTAAATGTCTTCACTTACTAAAGTAAATGTCTTCGTTAAAAAATAAACTGTTGTGAAATTTCAAATATGAACGACAAAATAAAGCTCCGTTCAGTGGTTTCAGGCGGAATATTTAGTGGTTGTAGGAGAGATGTGAGAAGAAGGATCAAAGGGATATCTCATTATTAAACCCTACGGCTCAAATTACCAAATACCAAGAATAAAGCAATATTTATAGGAAATTTATTGATAGTTATCCTAGAATACAAGGAACTTTATTCATAGTTATCCTAGAATACAAGGAAATATAACGCGAGGGAAGAAATTGGGAAAGGTCAACATATCAAAGCTTTCCCTGTCGTTTCTAGAAGAAGTGTGGACATATTCTAGCATTCATCGTCACGCGATGCAGAATTAGGTTAAATAGACTAAACCAATTCTAACATGAGGGAAGAAATTGACGAAGACTCTAACACGTGAATGAAAAAATTCGAACACTTGGGGGCATTTAGGATAGAAATGGGTTGCAGAGTTATGTTGTATCCTATTAATGGTTTGAAGTGGGATACATTGTAGAAGAGGAACAAGTTAGGACATGGCAGGACCTTCGATTATGGTTGAAAAGGCACCTTGGATTTCTTTTAAACATTTGGGAGTTTGTTTGCGCAGAGCACTGACTGAATTCATAAACTTCAAGACGGCTGTCAATTTGATTGTAATTTTGTACGTCTTTTGCATTGGTGTGGGATATATAATTTGTATATTGCTTCTTGTTTTGGATGAGGTTGGAGGGAATAGCTATCTTGACGGTATAGTAGATCTCACAGAGGAGGCACACGAATTTGTGCTCCCTCCTTTACAGTTTATTAATGGATTGTTGGGTTTGTTTGTGGGATTCTCAGTACTAACCCACTCTTCGCCTAGTGGGTTTTTTCTTCGCATCAAGGGAGATTATTTATACAGGTGGAATATTCGGCGGCTGCCCAAAATAAAGTATGGGAGTTTAGTGGAAGAAGAGAAGAGGGAAAAGTGTTGTATTTGTCTGGAAGAAATTGGCGGGGAAGAGATTGTACGAATTCTTCCAAACTGCAAACATTATTTACATGGGCGGTGCATCGATCAATGGCTTCTCTGTCAAAGCAGTTGCCCAGTATGCAGAGCTGCTGTTTGTAAGATGTCATGATAGCCTGTTATTTCGGTCTCAAGTAAACTTCCAGCGTATTTAGAAAAGAATTTGATGGTAAAACCTCTTAGGATGTATTTCCACCAAAATGGAAGTTGTTCTTCTCCTGAAATTCAACATATATCTTCACCCTCTACCTGTCGAGGTTATAACAGAATACTTTGGAGGTTCACCATTAAAATTATGCAGTGGCAAGGTTTCCCCCACAAAATCTATGCTCATGTTCAAATGCTTTTTCACAACGCCATTGCTCACAAAGTGGTTAATAGTTCGACTCTCTTTCAAATTTTTAACTTTGTAATGATCCATTATAAGGGTTTCCTTTTATCTTGAGTTTCATATGTGGGTTGCCTTTTATCTTCAATTTCATGTGTGGTTATGTGGTTATCTTCTGTCTTCCAAATCATATGATGTATTGTTATGAATGTTGAAGATATTTATAGGAAATTATTCCATTTCTTATGATGTTGGAGTCTTTGCATTCAATAAGACTTGATTCCTGATAGGCCAACGACGCATTGAGTGCATCTTTATTTTGATAATATAGTTGTTTGGACTATATTAATATGGGAAGGATTTTAATCCAGTCATTAAGATAGAGGGGATCAATTTCATAAGGTGTGAGATTAATAATATAGTTGTTATTTCAAATATGTTTTGTAAAATGTTAAAATATTGAAGTAATGTTTTAAATATTTTAATTATTGAATAGCATTTTCAATTATCTAAATTGGTTTTTAAATAGGGAAACAAATAAATCATGCTAAGAATTTAGTAACTTTATTTACTATTGGATTATCTATAATTGTCATCTCAAATTGATATCTAAATAATTTTAAAAGAGCATAATTAATTGGAATAATAAAAAAATTTCAATAGTAAGAAAAGTTCAAATGACAATATTATTTCTTAATGTTTATGTTTATTATTCATAATAGATGGCATAAAAATTGGAGGTAAAGAAAGCTCAAGTGAAAAGTTTATTTCTTACTAGGTATATTTATTTTTCATGTTAGATGTCCTTAACAAAATGATTTCAAGGTTTTTGTAAATTAATCCAATACTTCATATTGATTAAGTTTGATTGTACTATAGTTTTTAAAGTTATGTCATTATTTCATTTGTTATAGCATAAAGTTAGTTAAAGTTGTAGAACTATCGATCCTAAATGTCAAGGAATATATTTTGTGATAAAGTGAATGACTAGAACTTTTAAGGGAAAGAAAGAATAAAATGTATTATCTAGAAATACACTAAAATTGCACAAGGATAGTTAACTACATAATATTATTTCTGCATAATACTTTCATACTAGAGACTCTTTCCCTATTTGGTCCATTTTGAAAGAGAAATATTTTTTTTAAAATTTTTATGTGAGGAGGAACCATAACTACAACATCAGTTCACTTTTTATTCTTCCATGTTCACTAGAATAGGCATAATTGATATAAAGGATACCTACCAGTGACAATCTTTCTCAAATATTTTTTTCATTTTCTCAATAAAGATATTAGATTATTTGGTTGTTATAAAAATTTTCTTTCTGTTATGATCTTCACGACAATACAATTTAAATAAAATGTATCATAGCTAATAATTCTCGTAAACTCATTCTATTTTTTCTCATTGTTACAACTATTGAATTTAATAATTAAATTGTGTATTCCTTCATTTTTTCCTTTCTTCAAATAGTAGCATCACTTTAATTCCTACCATTTCCATTTCATTGTATCAAATAAAATATATCATCTTCTTCCAAACATATCCTTATTTCATGGTTTAATACTAAATATCTAACTTTAGCCTTAATTGTTAGATTAAGTTGAGAGGTCAAATCTTGAAGTCTAAGGCTTGATCAAATGGTTAAATAATTTCTTGAAAACTATTACTCTTATATTTGTCTACTTGTGAAAGATTAGTAATATTTAATCTATTCAACTAATTAAATATATTTATTATCATGCTAGTGTTAGTAATAACTGAGAGGAGGAGGGGGGGTGAATCAGTGGCCTAAAAAATATTCCAATAATCAACCCAAAAAACATAGTACCTCAATATTAAGCCTCTAGTTATCTTCAGTCCCTATAAGATGAATGGCTTCAAATACTTTTATCAAATTACTACTGCTCGGAATGCTTTGTAAAACCTTCTACTGTATGTTTACTGAATAGCAGTCTATTAATTTACCGAAAGACAATAAATTATCTAGAGTATACCGATCAATCTAGTTAAGCTATGTGTAATACAAAACACTAAAGTCATGACTCATAAACACATTGATACATGGATTTTTAATGTGGAAACCTTGTTAAGGAAAAAACCACTTGGGACCAATAACGCAAAATTTTTACTCTTCTGAAGTGAGCTCAGTGAAGAGCCAACCCTGTTAAAGGTTACAAACACACTGTTAGGTCTGACCTTGTTAGAGGATTTAAAAGTTTAGTCTGTCACTTGAGATTAGGCATATCTACACTACCTTCCTTGATCAAACACTCACTTGCCTTGTCAATAGGTATCTAGCATCTCATGCTATCTTTATGATCAAATTTTTTGATACTCCTTGGGATGTATCTCAATATAGAAAGGATCTTTAAATCCTGCTCAATTAAGAGACTTTCTGAATCAATGGTTAAATTGAAACAGTATGATCTATTCATATATACAACATATACTTGCAGATTTTTAGATCTATTGTAATCTCATAAAACTATTTTGATCAATATATCCATTTTTATACCTTTGCTCCACTTTGATTCTACTCGGTAATGTTGCTCGATGCCATGAAAAATTTAGCTCTTTCCTCAGCTTGATTAATCAGGATTGTATGAAATTTCTCTTAATAAGTTTCTCTTCAACATCCTCTCTTCATTCGTTCACCCACCACACAATTTGCAATGAATTGAGTTGTTTCTTTATAGACATGATTTCACCATTGTTAGGTTCTTGAATTTCTTAATCTTGGCATGATCCATAATTATCGCCAGTTAGATTTAAAGAAAAACTATTGTTTTATCTCATAGAGATCTTCTTACTAACTGGACAAAATAGATTTAAATCCATTACTTATCTGTGGATTTATCTAGTCGATGGAAACAAAGATAACTAGCAGTTAAGTCTATATTTAGCTCTGGCAGCTACATATTTTATCATTTATGAAGTCAAGTTAATTTTGGTGTTTGACTCTTCGATACCTTTGGTCAACACTCTAGTTCCCCTCGGGCTTCTCTGTCAGTTTACACTATGTTTCTGGCTGTCGGTTATGCTTGTGACTCTACTTTTCGGTAATGCTCATCAGTGTTCTTTCTCAAGCATCATTATGACTTGACTTTTAGTGATCTCAGTCCATCGATTTCCACTGACCGTTGGTGTTTGAAGTCACATTGTGAATACTTATCTTTTATATATTACTAAAAGCATAATCTTTTTCTCTTTGATTCTCTGAAGTCTTCGACACTTTGATTATAACCGATTAGATTATATCAAGTGGACATCAATGACAATACAATATATTAACTGCTTTAATTTCTTGGATTATCCTTCTACATTTCGGTGATCAACTTAACATCTTCAAACATTCAATAAGTTACATGTCATCAATCTCTCCCTTTGGCATTGATGACAACATACTACATTATCATACTATACTATCACTAATACAATATGAAATATACAGTTCCATCAAGATTTCCTAATGTAACTATTACAATATACATTATCCTTTTTTCAATTTTATGTGAGCACGAACCATAACTACAACATCGGTTCACTTTTTCTTCTTCCATGTTCACTAGAATAGGCATAATTAATATAAAGGATACCTACCAGTGATAATCTTTCTCAAATATTTTATGCATTTTCTCAATAAATAAATTAGATTATTTGGTTATTATAAATTTTTTCTTTCTATTATGATCTTCACAACAATACAATTTAAATAAAATGTATCATAGCTAATAATTCTCGTAAACTCATTCTATTTTTTCTCATTGTTACAACTATTGAATTTAATAATTAAATCGTGTATTCTTTCATTTTTTCCTTTCTTCAAATAGTAGCATCACTTTAATTCCCAACATTTCCATTTCATCCTATCAAATAAAATATATCATCTTCTTCCAAACATATCCTTATTTCATGGTTTAATACTAAATATCTAACTTTAGCCTTAATTATTAGATTAAGTTGAGAGGTCAAATCTTGAAGTGTAAGGCTTGATCAAATGGTTAAATAATTTCTTGAAAACTATTATTGTTATATTTGTATACTTGTGAAAGATTACTAATTTTTAATCTATTCAAGTAATTAAATATATTTATTATCATGCTAGTGTTAGTAATAACTGAGAGGAGGAGGGGGGTTGAATCAGCGGCCTAAAAAATATTCCAATAATCAACACAAAAAACATAGTACCTCAATATTAAGCCTCTAGTTATCTTCAGTCCCTATAAGATGAATTCCTTCAAATACTTTTATCAAATTACTACTGCTCAGAATGCTTTGTAAAACCTTCTACTGTATGTTTACCGAATAGCAGTTTGTTAATTTACTGAAAGATAGTAAATTATCTAGAGTATACCGATCAATCTAGTTAAACTATGTGTAATGCAAAACACTAAAGTCGTGACTCATAAACACATTGATACATGGATTTTTAATGTGGAAACCTTGTTAAGGGAAAAACCACTTGGGACCGGTAACGCAAAATTTTCACTCGTCTGAAGTGAGCTCGGTGAAGAGCCAACCCTGTTAAAGGTTACAAACACACTGTTAGGTGTGACCTTGTTAGAGGATTTAAAAGTTTAGTTTGTCACTTGAGATCGGGCATATCTATGCTACCTTCCTTGATCAAACACTCACTTTCCCTGTCAATAGGTATCTAGCATCTCATGCTATCTTTATTATCAAAATTTTTGATACTCCTTGGGATGTATCTCAATATAGAAAGGATCTTTAAATCCTGCTCAATTAAGAGACTTTCTGAATCAATGGTTAAATTAAAACAGTATGATCTGTTCACATATACAACTTATACTTGCAGATTTTCAGATCTATTGTAATCTCATAAAACTATTCTGATCAATATATCCATTTTTATACCTTTGCTCCACTTTGATTCTACTCGGTAATGATGTGTTCTGTTGCTCGGTGTAGCAAAAAATTTAGCTCTTTCCTTAACTTGATTGATCAGGACTATATGAAGTTGCTCTTAATAAGTTTCTCTTCAACATCCTCTCTCCATTCATTCACCCACTACACAATTCGCAATGAATTGAGTTGTCTCTTTATAGACATGATCTCACCATTGTTAGGTTCTTGACTTTCTTGATCTTGGCGTGATCCATAATTCTCGCCAATTATATTTAAAGAAAAACTCTTGTTTTATCTCCCAGAGATCTTCTTGCTAACTAGACAAAATAGCTTCAAATCCATTACTTATCTTTGGATTTATCTTGTCAATGAAAACAAAGATAACTGTTAGTTAAGTCTATATTTAGCTCTGGCAGCTACATATTTTGTCGTTTATGCACTCAAGTTAATTTTGGTGCTTAACTCTTTGATAGCTTCGGTCAACACTCTAGTTCCCCTTGGGATTCTCCCTTGGTTTACACTAGGTTTCTAGCTGCTGGTTATGCTTATGACTCTGCTTGTCGGTAATGCTCATCGGTGTTCTTTCTCGGGCATCATTGTGACTTGACTTTCAGTGATCTCTATCCGTCAATTTTCACTGACCGTCGGTGTTTGAAGTCACATTGTGAATACTTATCTTTTATGCATTACTAAAAGCATAATATTTTTCTCTTTTATTCTCTGAAGTCTTCGACACTTTGATTATAACCGACTAGATTATATCAAGTTGACATCAATGAAAATACAATATATTAACTGATTTAATGTCTTGCATTACCCTTCTACACTTCGGTGATCAACTTAACATCTTCAAACATTCAATAAGTTACATTTCATCAATCTCTCCCTTTGGCATTGATGACAACATACTAAATTATCATACTATACTATCACTAATACAATATGAAATATACAGTTCCATCAAGATTTCCTAATGTAACTATTAAAAATGTATGGCTCTCGGTAAGCTCAAAATAGCTTAGATATATCTCATGCAGAATGATTGTCTTCAATCTTCAATCCCTTCTCTAGATAGATGTATCATCTGATATCCCTATTCTAATATGTGCTCTGCCTTGACTGTTCCTCTTCTTGATAATCTCTTTTTCCTTTGACAACAATCTTTCTCTTTGTCTGAACTCTCTCCCTTTGTTACTTCTTGAGTGGATATTTCATATGTAATCAATTTCTCTCGCTTATAATATTGATTAACTCTTCCTTCTCATTCTTGGGAACTTCACCATCATGGATAATGATACAATCTCTCCCTTTATCATGTCTCTCCCTTTATATGATAATGAGATTATCTCTCCATTTGACAACAATGCCAAACAAAAACTCTTCTCATTGTTTTGATTATTTTCCATTCCTAACATAATATATTCCTTAAATTTCCCTATCCATCAGCAATACAATGTTGTACCTTGCTATGTATAGATGTATTTGTTCCTGTCCATCTAAGTGTTTGCATCAGCATGACTGATCTTCAAATTTGGTATAGGCTGATGCAACTTCCTGGTCAGCTTACTGATCGATAGACAAGGGTTGGACCCGTAGTCTTTGTCTCAGGTAATCAAGTGTGTCCTTCAGTAATGGCTTGGTGAATATGTCAGCTAATTATTCCTTTGATTGAACATATGCTAGTGTCACTTCCTTTGTTTGCACTTGTTCTCTTTGATAGTGATACTTTATAGAAATATACTTAGTCTTAGCATGCATGATTGGATTCTTAGAAATGTTTATTGCACTATTATTATCATAGTAGATAATTACTGGTTCGAGAATCTTCATATTCATACCTTCCAACAATTGTTTGATCCATGCAATATTGGAGCAATTTGTAGCAGCAGTAGCCATATATTATTCTTCTATAGTAGACTAAGAGATGCATCATTGCTTCTTGTTGATCCATGTGACAATTTTTTTACCCATGAAGAATGCTCCTCCAGTTGTGCTCTTTCGGTCATCAATGTTTCTAGCCCAATCTACATCAGTATAGACTTGTAGCTCAAATTTTCCTTCTCTTTTGTATCATAAGCCATAATCCTCAGTGTTCTTTAGATATCTCATAATTCTTTTGACATCAGTCATATGTGATTCTTTGGGATTAGCAGAGAATCTTGCAATTATTCCAACTGCATGTTCTATATCTGGTCTGGTGTGAACAACATACATCAGTTTTCCAATCATTGATCTATATAAGGTCTGATTTACCTCATTGGATTTGTCTTCTTTTGGCAGCTTACATCCGGTAGCCATAGGTGTTCCAATAGGTTTAGAATCTTCAATCTTGAATACCTTCAACACTTCCTTGATGTATTTAGACTGAGTGATATATATGCTTGCATCTTTTTTAAGAATCTGTAGACCAAGAAAGAATTTGATCTCCCCAAACATAGACATTTCAAATTCCTTGCTCATTTCATTAGGAAAGTATTTGCATGATGGGTAATACCACAATAGTGGGTTACACATTTCGGGAGGAAGGAATTCGCCCTGAAAAGCGTGACCCACTATAACATCTTCATTACTTTCGATCGAAAATGTTAAAAACTTTCGATCGAAAGTACCTAAAATGGGTACTTTCAATCGAAAGTTACTTTCGATCGAAAGTACCTAGTTACTTTCGATCGAAAGTAACTAGGTTTAGTTTTAGCGGAATAAAACCCGCCGAAACAGTCATTGTGACTGTTTCGGCTGTGTTGAAAGTGACAGTGGCTGGCTTCCATTTTATCAAACGTCAATTTCAGGTTTTTCACGTTTCTAATTTTCATATTTTATTGTTTTATAATATATATTGTATGTATATATGCATTTTAATGTTTTTAAATATATATTGTTTATAAATATGTGTATATATGCATGTATATGTGTATATATACATGTATATGTGTATATATGCATGTATATGTGCATATATGTGTATATATATGTATATATGTGTATATATGCATGCATATGTGCATATATGCATGTATATATGCATATATGTGTATATATATGTATATATACATGTATATATGTATATATGCATGTATATATGTGTATATATGCATGTATATATGTATATATGCATGTATATATGTGTATATATGCATGTATATATGCATATATGTGTATATATATGTATATATGCATGTATATATGTATATATGCATATATATATAGATATGCATGCATATATGTGTATATATATGTATATATGCATGTATATATGTGTATATATGCATGTATATATGCATATATGTGTATATATATGTATATATACATGTATATATGTATATATGCATGTATATATGTATATATGTATATATGCATGCATATATGTGTATATATATGTATATATACATGTATATATGTATATATGCATGTATATTTGCATATATGTGTATATATACAAGTATATATGTATATATGCATGTATATATGTGTATATATGCATGTATATATGCATATATGTGTATATATATACATGTATATATGTATA
>MU223804.1:3814069-3844292 GCA_018584345.1 Thuja plicata | reverse complement strand
TCACGGCTTGTCGCCTGATCGCCAGATGTAACCTTTCTGTTCTGAGACTACGCGACAAAGCCTAGTCGCCAAGTCGGGGAATCCTTCTTATTAGTCAGCATGTGCCCTTTAATCTTTCCAGCGACAACGCGACTACCCCAAGGCGCTGAGTCGGGAGTACTTTTCACATAGGGCACCTTTATCACCCGACCACGCGTCCGCCGTTGGATCATCTGAACTTTAAATCAGATGGCTAGCATTTAATCACCTTAAAACTGAGCATACCCTTAGATCATCTAGCGATCCTGCGACTGAAGGGAAAGAGTACTAAGTCTCGAAGTCGCATGATCAATTTTCTCCGTCTGGCGATCACCCGACTGAGGACCCACATCCACCTACCATATGCCACCTGTCACACGGCCATTGGTTAATTTTCTGCATACTGGGACACTGAATCACCTCTCTGGTTCTGGTGACAAAGCGACCAAGGGATGGTAGCCAGGTCGGAAGACATTTTATCAACTGTTGAACTTTTCACGCGATCAAGCGACATGAAGGCGGGCCCCATTCTTTATGTGACTTGTAACATAGATCTGGCGACCATGCGACCAAAGAGCAAATGCTAAGTCAGGAGACATTTAGGGTATATTCCAAAAGATCACCAGACCACGCGACACAAGGAAAAGTGAAGTTGGGAGAAAGAAAAGAATATTTGCCCAGGCTGAAGCGATCAAGCGACTTAGAAATAAAGCACATGCTCTTAGTAACTTAGAAAAGTAACGATGAAATATAAGAGCCATGGCCTAGGGTTTATTACCTTGCTTAAACATAAGAGACCTAGGGTTTCTTAGGGCTTTAAGGGTTTTAGTGAGGATCTGGAACCCTGGAGAAACGAGACAGAAGAAACCAGACAGGGGAAACCAGACCAAATGCACAGAATGGGAAAAAATGGGCAACAGTTATTAAAATCACCAGTAAAAAACTATTTATAATGTTTATAATATATATTCATGATATTTTTTTGGCCATTATTTAGTGATCCATTAGAATATTTAAAATTATTAATGTATCCCCTTTATGTTTATACTTAATTTAAATTTGAAAAAAAGCATAGTAATCTCATTACCATCTTTCAACCTTTGTAAATGAGCTCTCATTATAGCGCTTTCACTTATAAGAAACCAATTTGTGTAGAAGGTTTTTAGTGTGACAAGTTATTTTTTGTAAATGATCCATCAAGATCACAAAATATATATCATCTCTTGCGATGGATAATACCTCTGTTCTTCTCGGTAGCCTTGTATGTAGTTATTGATAACTGAATTCTTCTTTATCTATCCTTCTGCATGAAAACCTCTTTCTAATCCATAGATGTCCTTGGCAGCTACAATCATCATCTTCTTGATTAATTAATACATCTATATATAAAATATTTTTACCTAATTATGTTTCACACTTTTCTTGAAAAACTCTAAGATTAAAGGTTTACAACTTGACCAAGTGATTTCCTAGTTTGCATGAATACAATCAGTTAACTAATTAAATCCATCATTTACTCTTTTCTTGATCCACAAGAAACGGTTATCCATCTAAGCAAAAATATTATTTAAAGACTAAAGTTCTTTAGCTGACGTGTAGTTGAGATCCTCTTTTTCTGGTGAAATGTTGTCTCTTAGTGTAGACTGGTGCTCGGTGATGTCTCTGTATATTGGTGCTCGGTGATGTCTCTATATACTGGTGCTCAGTTGATATACTTCTTGGTGTTTAAAACATTCTGGTGACCACCACACATGGTGAATGCTTTTTCTTAGTGAGAGTTGTCGCTTGGTGATCATGACCGACTGAAACTATCTTCATGTACACTAACGATAACTTCTAATCATTTAAGGATTATCAATCTCCCCTGTTCCATTAGTATCAGAAAATGATATGTACAGTATGTACACCAAGTGTTGTACTTTTACAATGACTCCCTCTATGTGCATGCCTCATTATGTAGATACAATACATGTACATGTTTCCACTTTTTTTGAAAGTAAAGGCACAAATGTATAACTTAGAGCTTGTCAAGTATGTGTGAATGAAATGTCTTAATGTCTGCCATTAGCTTTTCTCATTTCTCCTTTAAGTGCTCTAGGGTCATTTTCTCTAATGTGATTTCAATGTGCATTTCATAGATTCTATCTATAATTGACATCTCTGGTGTGGAAATTAGAGTCTTTGTCATAGTCATGTGTGTCATCAGCAATGTGAGATTTGGTAGTAACATGGATTGTAGCTCAGTTACTTCATCTCTGATTTTGCTTTCTTCCAATTCTATTTCAAGTCTTAACCACTTAGATTCGACTAGCTTTTCATAATAAAGTTGGAATGCATTTAGCTCGGTGGAAATACTTTGTGCACTAGCTTTTAAATCTTCATTTAACTTCACTATCTACTCATCAGGCTAAGTAGTGAAGTTCTCTAGAGTGCAAAAATATTGAACTAATGTAACTAATTTTTAAATAAAAGGTTCTAATGTAGTTACCAATTTAGAAAGTTTCACCTTATTTTCTGTCACTTCTTGGCTCATTTTCTCTATGAGTTTGTAGTGATATTTCTCTTCTTCTCTCTCCTCAATGACCTTCTCGGTGTCTACATTATGTTGTTTGATTACCTCGGTCAGAACTACAAGTTGATCAATGATGGGTGCATTTTGATCAATCTGTGTGTCAGGAACTACCTATAATAGAATGTCTTTCTATTTGTAGGACTTGTGAATTCCTGTTTTCTTGTTGGAGCTTATCCTTTTGCGATTTTCTCTTGCACAGATCCCCATACCTTTTTAGTGACTCAGGATCAAGTGTTCATGGATCACAATTGGGTATGTCTATGATCTCCTCGAGTGTAATGGGGGATTTGCAGGGAGTGAGGTATTATAGAAAGAGCCTTTTGGTGCTCTATTTCTATCATTGATTGCTTGGGAGGTGTGGTATCATGGCTAGGTTGCTTGGTCATTATCTGTTGGTCAATTGTAGATCTCTCTACATCAACCTTTTCTTGACTTGCAACCTTGTCTTCCTTTCCATTTTCCTTGGTGGGTGCAATACTCAAATTATCCTCTCCATTGGTATTTTATCTTCCCCTTGCTTATCACCTTTGTCCATCGATTTGTCTTCTTCTATCTCAGATGGTGTTTGTTGTGACTCAATAGTTATAGTTATTGCTTGCATTAGTAAAGGCATATTACCTGGTATTTGTGCTTGTACAACATCATTAGTGTCCTTTTCCTTTGTTTTGTAGGTTGCAACATTGACATCTTCATCATCCTTGGCGTTATCATCAAAATCACCATGAGTTATAAATTATAATGGTGATATATGGTGTTTCCACTAATGATTGCAATATTTGAGGAATATCATCCATGGCCTTACTTTCCTCTATGGTTAGGTCAATGGGATTGATATCCTTGGTGTCATTGATGAAAATGTGTTTGGGGCTCGATTTGGCCTCCTTTTCCTCTGTGTGAGAAGTCTTGGTTAGAGCCAGTATATGCTTGGGTGGATTAAATATTTGAGTCCAAATCCTATTTCTATCAATGTCAACATCTTCGAGCTTACTCTGCGATAATTTGTATGCTCTGATTTTTGTAAAAAATTTATTGGCATACTCCTTCATGGTTGAGTCAATTTTTTCAACTGAGGAGTTGGGCATGAATGCAACTAGGGATTTCTCCCTCATCTATTTCTCCATATGCAATGCATATGTCCACCTAGCTGATATTTTATCATGTAGCTCCTGTGGAATATGATTACCAAATTATAGAGGTACATATTTATAGGCTACCATCATCTTAATTATTGCTTCTACTATTTTGTTTTGATCCTTGGTAGACAGATTTCCCCATTGTCTAATCTTATGATGTTGTATGCTACTTGTGTTGATGATTGACTCTGCAATTTCATCAATTGTCTTTGGTATTTTGGCCTTTTCTACTTGGATCCTCTTTTCTCTTTCTGCTTCTTTAGTATCATCCTTATCTTCTCTACCTCTTATATATTTCTTTCATTGTCTCGGTGTTGTTTTCTGAGTCAAGGCTTTTCTTGTTTGATATGTTTTTATTGTGCCTTTATTCAATGGTGGTGAGTCTACCTTAGTTGTTTTTCTCCTTTTCCTTGATGAAGATGTTACATTAGTAAGGTTTTTTTTCTTTTCCTTTGGTGGCTCTGCATCAGATTTGGTAGACTTTGAATCACTTAAATCTTTACATTCACTGACAGGTGACTGTTCCTCAGTGATATCTACTGATTGTTCCAACTCTTCATCAGTTATCGAGAGTTTGTTCTTAAGGTTTTTCACTATTTTTGTTTGATTCTTCCTTAATTTCTTGACTACTAAGCCAATCTTGATTCTTTATTTGGCTTCCTCATAAGTACCAAATCTTCTTATGTATTTTTCAACTAGTTCATTTAGTAGGGCTTCAATGGATTTTGTAGCTAGATCTATGCCAATTTCATAATCCAATGGTCATAACCATGTTGTTCTTGTGTTTGTAGCTTTGATGAATGTAGTGTTGGTGTAAACTACAAAGAATATCTCATCCTTGTATTGTTCAACCAACAGTGTAGGGATTCTCATCCTGTTCTGTATCCTATTCTTAAATGTATTGAAGTATGCATCCAATAGTGGAATGAAATGATCTCCTAGTGATTTAATGTAATCACTAATCTGTGTTGTGATTGGTCGGTTTGTGTCCCAAGTAACATTACCGATGGAAGGAAAGAAGTTCTAGAAGTAAAATAATGTCCACATTAATAGAGAAATGAACTTACATGTATTAGATTGGGTTGATCTAATTGTTCTCATGTTTTCTTCTAGCTACTTCAATAGCATCTCGGCTAGGTCTAGTTGCACTCATTTCTTTACTATCTTGTATGCAGTGTCAATAGCTCCACAAGAAACACTATTCATTCTACTTCCTTTAAAGATCTTGTATCCAATCACATATGTACCAAATTTTATTTCAGGGTTGGTGATTGAATTGACTTTCAGACCTTTGTCGTCCCATTCGGCTACGGTTACCTTTTCAATCTCTGAGCATCTAGGGTTCTTTAGGGATTTTTCCTTCTCGGTGATGGGGTATCCACTTACTACATGAATAGTATCCTTTCTGATTTCCTTAGGTTCATCTAACCACATTTTATTATCATGCACTTGGCTGAACACAATGTGAATCCATTCTATCTTGAATTATTTTGAGAACACTAGGGCATCGATTAACCCTTTAACTTTAATGTGTTTGTACTAATCCTTTAGTTTTCCATCCTTGCATTGCTTATGTTAAGATTATTGAAGCTCAATGTGTCCAATCTTTGTGACTTTGCAGTGAATGTATGGATGGATGTCTTTGACCAATAAAACCCTAGGTGAGATACTCGAGAATGCTCCCTTGTTGTCGAGTTGAGAAGAAACTTCAGGAAAAAAAATTTAGTTTGGTTCTTCACAGGTCGAGTTCTTGATTAGAATTACCTTATTATCATTTTCCATCTTGATATTGGAGGTTCGGGAAGTGGTTTCTGTGGTTTGTTAAATCAGGGCTTCTTTACAAATAACATGTTAGCTCGATAAGTCTAGATACTCACTGGATGCTTTTTGAGAATGCTCGAGATCTGTTGGAGTTGCTTTTAAGGTGTTGTGAATTAATCTATAATGTAATAGTTCTAAATTTCTCTTCTTCTCTTTGCAATATACTCTTTAATGTTTGGTGAATGAATGAGTTCACATTGCCATTTTTATAGGAAAATATACCCTAAGTGATGCATTAAATGCTTCACCTACCACTCAGTTGACAAAATGTAGATGCTCGGTTAACACACAAAAGTCTTCAGCTTGGTGAGTATATAATACTCGGTAGAAGGTGTCACTTTGGTTGTCTTCCACATGTTTACCAATGATGCTCAACCGTATACAGTGTCAACTCGATTATCTTTCATATGTTTATCGACGTACATCTTATGCTTGGTACATATTGACCGACTAGACTAGATTCACAAAACATAACATGCAATACCATATTGCATCTTCATTCATGCTAATTTGGCATATTCTCAATGAATATAGGAACTGATGTAAAATACAACTTTGTAGAGTATAGTTTCATATTTACTTGTATTTCTTAGGTGGGGGTGGAGGAATCCCCTGATCCATTAGATGAGGTGTCACCAACTGTAGTGCTTGGTCCAAAATTATCATTGTTAGAAGCTCTCCTTCACATTTGATTTCTCATTGTACTGATGTCTTCAATATTATTTCCATTTGCAAAAGTGCTTGACTCTATCACTTGGCCTCTGAAGTCCTTGCTTAAGTGACCAACCTTATGATAGTGTAAGCATGCCATTCTAGGGTACGTCTAGTTTCTAGATCTAATTATCCATTTCCTCATATAGTTATCAGCTATATGTCCATATCTACAACATTATGTGCAATTTACCCAAGTGTTGTAATCCAAAACATATGTATTACCGACTCTTCTCAGTTGATATGCATTTTCTTGTTCTTTGGGTTTCCATACTTTCTTTATTATTTTCCTACATTCATGAAATGTGTGGCCATGCTTGTTGTAAGTAGAACAATGTTTTTCAATGTAATATTTCTTCGTTGGTTTGTTCATCTTACATTTGCATTCATTTTCTTTATGTCCATGCTTGTTACCATTATAATAATTACCTATGAATGTAGAAGTAGTTTTAGGAATAACTTTTGCTTTTCCCTTGCAAACATTTGATGTGTGGCCTATTTTTCTACAGTGATTACATGAAAACTTCTTTGGTCTTTGATTTGTGTAAAAATTCCTTTGATTAGCTCAGTTTGATGATTCTTCATGCTTTGTATACCCTAAACCAATATTTTTCTTGAGTCTTCTATGTCCATTTAGAAATTCATCCATTCTTTTTCTACTTTCTTAAGATTTCTTGATCATATCATTATGATGTTGTTGAATCTTGGCTTCATCCTTTAGTTTCTCATTTTCTTCTTTTAGTTCACCAATAACTTCCAATTTTCCATTAAGTTCCATGTTCACTCAGTTGGCCTCATGACTCATAAGAACTATTTGAATGGTGATCTCAATGTGATGGTCAGTAAGTCTTTGTATCTTAGATTCTTTCTCTTGCTTTTTTTAGTAATTTTTCTTCTGTCGTTAATAGCTAAAGTTATTTCTTGTTCAAATTGTCTTGCATTATTCATAACATCAATCATTCTTACCATCTTTGCTATTTGACTGATCTATAGTACTTTCACTTGTTCAGTTAGTTGTTGATTGATTTCATTTAGATCTGCAATGGTTCCTTTAGATGTGTCAGATGTACTATGAGATCAAGATCCAAATTAATTAAATAAGTCAGGTATCTCTTCTTCACGATAGTCAGTTTCAATGTAGCGAGAGGCCATGAATTTTATTTTAGCTAATAACTCTTTCATTTTGTTTCTTGCCTCTTTGTATTACTCAAAGAAAATTTGTATTTGCAACTTCTGATTCTCAATATTTTTATAAAGCTTATACCTTTCCATTGTATGATATTTTCTCTCAAGTGATTTAAAGTTTTTTAAATAAGAGATCTAGCTCTGATACCAATTGTTGGAATAATGGAAGGGAGCATAATGAGAGTTGAGGTGTGAATTAGTACCCTTAATTTCTTTTATCAATTAACCTTAATACTCATTACTTTCATAACCGGCCATTGTATCTTTTCTACTTCATCCATGCAATATCACACCATAAATGTAAATGCATGTAAACAAACATTGAAATATTCATGAAACTCATTTACTCATGACACAAGTATTTGATAATGTAGAAACCCTTGTTAGAAGGTAAAAACTGCAGTGGGGATGAAGCCCACAAAGCTTCACTATCTGCAGAATGGAAGGTGCATGTTAGGGCTACAAGTTGTGATCACTTCTCATGATCTTACCATGTTAGGAGTAACATTTCAGACTTGTTAAGTCTACTCGGTTAAGATATTTAAACAATAGAATGTATGTGTGCACTCAGTTAAGAGATTTACATAAAGACTATTAAGTCCACCTTCTTAAAGGATTTTAATGCTTGCTACAATTTTTAGAGAGTAACAAAATATATGACCCAATTTCTTGTAATCTTATATTGTTTTATTACAGATCCATTAAGTTCACAAAATATATCACCTATTGTGATGGATAATACCTCTGTTATGCTCGAAAGCCTTGTATGTAGTTCTTAATAACCAAATTCTTCTTTATCTTTGATTTTGCATGAAATCCTTTGTCAGATCCATAGATGTCCTTGGCAGATATAACCATCATCTTCTTGATTGATTAATACATCTATATACACAAGATTTTGACCTAATTAGGTTTCACACTTTTCTTGAAAAACTCTAAGATCAAAGGTTTACAACTGGACCTTGATCTCCTAGTTTGCATGAATACAATTAGTTAACTAATTAAAACCATCATTTACGCTTTTCATGATCCACAAGAAACGGTTATCCAGCTAAGGAAAAAGCTATTTTAAAGACTAAAATGCTTTAGCTGACGTGTAGCTGAGATTCAATTTTTTTGGTGAAATGTTGTCTCTTGTGGTAGATTGGTGCTCAGTGATGTCTCTGTATATTGGTTCTCAATGATGTCTCTGTAGACCGGTGTCTTTGTAGTTCTTAGGTTGTGGTTGTTCTGCATGTATGCAGACTAGTACAATAATGTATAGATAGGATATGTTGTGGTGGAAGTTCCTTTGTGGATGTTTTTCTAGATATGTTATATACTTTCGGTTCCTTTGGACCAGAAGATGTTCATAAATATATAAGCATTCTAGTTGAGTTCTATATACTATTACTCTGGTGATGTGTAACCCCTATTTATATTTAGTTCTTAGGTGGTGATGGTATTGAGTTCCTTGTTTAGTTCTATGGTATAGTTTGGTATCGATTTAGTTTGTATGCAATTATAGTTTTGGATTGGATTCACTAGTTCTCTAGTAATACTCAATTTGGTTCAGAAGACATCACTTGGTTTATTGATTTACTATGTTTCCTTTGAGATTTTGTTGTCAATAATAAATTAGATGTTAGAATTATGTCTTATCATATTGCCATTGATGTCATCCATATCTAGTGTGGAATTAATGTCTATCTGCAAAAAACTTGAAAGACGTAGGTTATGATTAATGAAGAAGATTTGAAAAGAATAAATTTTTTATTCAGAGTATTTACTACTTCCCTAAGTATTGCTTAGTTTGGATGATATCAATTGATTTTCTACTATTGTTAATTTCTATTACCATGTTGATCTTTTTGGTTTGGCATTATTATGGTTGATTGGTGTTGTCATTACTATTGTGGTTGATGATCTGATATTGTTGTTACTTAGAATTTGTAGATTAATGACTTGGTTTGTTGCTACTATTTGTGGTAACAACTATGTTGCAGTATAAGAAAACTTTAATGTTCAAGTATTGTTGACATTCTCTAACAATAGAGAGGTTCTATCAAACTGGCCAGGAATTTCTTCAGTGTCCTCCAGATACGAAACAATCAATCTAAATTATGATATTAGTTAGGCCTAGTCATATAGTACATTTTTTAGTGATATTTATGTTTTTTAAGAGATATTTTATGATCTACATTTGATATGTTTAGTTACGCAATGCTTCTATGTATCTGGATGTGCTACCTTAATTGGTTCCATTCTTTTAGTCTGGACACACTTTAAAATTAATGTTGGAATGTTAATTTGGGTCTCACCTTGGTACGTGGAGATCTCCATGATTGAAGATTTCTTTTTAATATGTTTCCTTATTTGACTGTGTTGCAAGCCTTAATTTCCTATCTACATGTTACATTTTTTAGATAACTTTGAATGATCTTTAGACAGATGGATCTTTCTTTAGAAAATATGTTGTGTTATATTCACATGTCCTCTTTCTCTTGGAGTGGACTGCTTCATGTATTGTGGGTCCAAATGACTTATTTTATGTAAGAATGTTTTATCTTTGATGTAGCCAACCTATATTAAAGCTTTTAATGATCTGTCTTATATTTAAGGAATGCATTCAAGGCTAGAGGTGTGATAGGAGATGTGTGGAAGAAAGGAACTGTAGAAAGAATGCATTATGTAAGGAGGTTAAGATAACGTGTAGAAGTCAAATTTAAAAGGTAATATATTCAAAGATAGTGAGTTATTTATTCATGTTTAGGAGACTCTTATAAATTTTATCTAAGATTCATGTTGTTGTGGATGATACTAAGTCTACTAGAAGATTCTTGTATCTTGTCTTGAGACAATGAGTTTCAGTTGTACAAGTCCTTTGTATATCACCCTAAGGTAGTGACCCCTAGTTGTGCAAGTCTTTGTAGTGAGCCTAACATTTTTAATTCAATATTATATATACTTTTGCTTTGATTCTCACCTTGGGTTTTCAAATTTTTTGTTTTTTTCACATAAATTTGGTGTACATGTATTGATTATTATTTTTGTTGTATTGTTTCATTAAAATTAATTGCTCTTGGTGATTTGAGGTATATAAATATTAGGATTAAATTTATTTTTACTATCTAGACTAATTCACCCCCGCCCTCTCAATCCTATGGCCTGTTAAACTTTTTATTTCTCACATGAAAATCCATCTATGGTGTTGACGTTTAGGATTAGTGTTCATAATACTAGAAGGCTATCAATACATTCCTACTTTAGAGGATGAGATATATTCAATTTATTTGAGGGATTATTAAGAATGGTAGTGAATCTAAGAAAGAGATAAATTAATGAATATTAAGGTGTTTAGAAAGAATGATAGACACATCAAGATGGATAATGTCACCCAAAGAGGAAGGGTAGACATGAACTTGATTAGGATAGAAATATAAAAATACCCAAGAGACACATATTATAGGAAAACCTTCGTAATAGTTCCTCCAAGTGAACTAATGGGGTCTATGAGAGTCCATTTTATCCAATCATATGATCATGCACACCTAAGTAGTTTTGTGAAAGGGTCCAAGCTTAAAATCATGTTGTGGTATCATAGGGAGATTATCCTAACTATGATCAATATGTTTTCCACCATATTGAAATCTTCCCTCAGTATCCAATTAGAAACAAGTAAATAAGTATATAATAAGTCCTAGAAAATATCTCTCTTGGGTGATGAATCAGGGGGCATAAATAGATAATAAGCACATAATGTTTTATTTTACAAGGGTGGTAATGAGTAATGAAAACATGATAGTTGTTAGGGATATATCCAAAAGTAATGATTGATTTAGCAAGTCATGTTGCAAGACCCAACACAACTCTCCCACAATCCTTCTAGTGGTTAGTACTAGAAAAGTGGGCCTCTTTCTATAATATAAAATAAATCATAAGGACATATATAAATAAATATCACTTCCTAAATTGATGAAAGCATATTTTTGGATATTTATGATGTACTAGATTTAGCATTATATTTATTACATAGAACTATCAACCTCATCATATTTCATGATTTTTAATTGAGTGAAGGATTAAATCATGTATGAGGGGAGTATTAAACTAATTAGATGACAATAAAGCATGAGGGTATATATATCCATCAACAAGAGATCTATGTCTAGAAGGAAACTAAGAATGTGATCTCATAGAGGTTGAAGGAGGGGTTCTCATAGGGTTTCTTAATTGAGAGAAGGAGGTCACATAGATAGATAATGATGTTATCTAAGGAATCTTAATAGGGGATAGACGTTGGTGAGGGGAGAGGGGGTTGATTCTTTTCTCATTTTTTAGAAGAATTTTCTAAAAGAAGATTTCTTTGAAGCAAGTATTAGAACAAAAAATGCTAGATGGTAAAGGAATTTTAGCATTGTGTAGAGACATGTATAATAAGACAGAATAAAAGAGTGGGGTTGATAGTGGCTTAAAGAGGGATTATTATAAATTAAAAAATTTGATAAATATTTGGACAAGTAGGGCTAACAAAATGATACTAAGAGAGAGATGGGGCATGTATTGAGGGTAGTCTTTAATGACGGGTCATTCCTTTTGGTAATAAAAAATAAGCATTAGGATCATTGAGAGAGGTTATCTGAGTTAACTTAATGAAAGGGCCCATAATATTGATGGGATCGTGGAAAGGTTGGTTTAAGTGAACTTCCATGCAAAGTATAGGGTGTGCTTTCAAACTAGCTTATTTGGAAAAGTTAGGTTTCCACTAAATGACCCTTTCTAGTGTAGCTACTATGTGTTGTTGAAAGGTTGAAAACCCGAGGTTGAAGAGTCCTAACTCCACCCACATAGGATATTTTAACTTATAAATTCTCTCTAGGTTTTAAATCGATATCATATTCAAGAAGGTAGCATTTCTAGTGTCAAATGATCTGAAATCATAATGGATATAGGTCCCTATAGGTATAGGTTGCATATCCCTTGTGTAAACTCTTATATGATTCTACTATCAATCCCTTTTTCTTATAATTTATATAGATTCATATGAAAATGTCTTTTTCTAATGAAACAATTATAAAAAATTTCTTTTTTTGTAATATTCTATAACATCTATAATATTATATGAGAATTACAAATATATGGTCTTACCACCAAACAAGTCACATGAATTGGAGGGTTGACTAATACTCACTTTGAGCTATTCGGAACAAGCTTGTTCATCATTGGGTTGATGAGGGTTAGACATCCAAGACCCAAAAGTGACATATTCCAAGGATTTTGCGTCGTGTTGTTAGATTACATTGTATATTTGAGTGTGATAAAAATGGGTAGTCTCTTTCCAAGTAGCGACCTCAAGATCTTCCATCATTCCTTTTTACCTCATATTTTTCTTCATGATAGCACACCTATAACTTTAGTGTAAACTAGAACTCAAGTGAGACAAGCTTGGGTACTTGTAGATCCTTATCGAGTTAGTATATATTTAGAATATACAAACTCATAATACAAATATATAATAGAATGCTTCAACATATAGTTCCTAAATTCAACTTTATGATAAATGAATACAAATATACAAGTCAATAATTTGATCTAACATTCATAGCCTCTATTCATTGATCATATGATGATTTAATCGTATGATTACATGACGCTAAAAACAATACAATTGCCTCAATATATAGGGGTCTTTACTACAACAAGACCCTAGAAACTTATAGCTAACATGCGAACAATATAAAAATTATTACGAAATATTAAATACTTTTCTCTATTCGAAATGTTTTCCCATATAAGTATTTAGTATATGTCTCTTGTAGGTAAAATTATTCTATTACCAAAATATGCTATCTTTTTCCATACTCTTCACCAATATTTTATATTCCAACAACAATATGTATCTCCTATCCTTTTCCATTTTCTTCTTCAATATATTTTTTTCCAATATAAGTATTCCCTATCACCTATTTTTTCCACTTTCTTCTCCAATACACTAATTACAATGTTTTTCCACTTTCTTCATGAATATAAAAATTACATTCTATTTACATAAATTCCTCTCATTCTTGATTTTCTTGATTTCTATATTCTTAATAATAAGGTTCCAAGGTTCTATTTTCGTCTATAAATTGACATCTTTCTTCGTCCATATGCAAATTCTTTCTCATTTCGAGTTCACCGAGACGGTACCAGTTTCCTCTATTCATTCCATCTTTCTCCCTCTAATTTCTCCCATCGTACCTCAGTATTTTAGTCAGGTATGTAAGAAGCTAAAAGCTCCAATAATTGAAGTTTATACAATATTAAATGAAAATTATGATGAGCCCAAGGAGGAAGTAAGAAGTGGGCACCAGCTAAACTCTATACAAAATGTACTAAAGATTAAAAAAAAAAAATCAGATTCGCGATAACACACTATGTTTTTTCAAATTTTTTGTTGATTTACAGCATAGAAGATGCAGATCAAGAAGAACAAAGGTTGAAAATTTCAAAAATCTAATTTGTTTTCCATTATTTCAAATTTGGTCAAGGTGCATTTTGTATGGAACATAAGAGCGGTCCCGAGGAAATGAGAAAACGGTAGAAGCTTGGATAAGAAGAAACTAACCAATTCACTGTACACACGTATAAAAGAGTTGCCTAATCAACTGCAACTACCCAAATATTTCTCTGTACACACGGATAAAAGCTTAGATACGAAGCAACCTAATATTTCAATGTACACACGGAGAAAAGTGCCGCATAATAAACTGCAATTACCCAAACATTCTTCGGCTTTTCTTTTAAAAGACACTCAATTCTCTTCATTTCCTTTTCACTTGCCATAACCATTAGCGACAAATCAACGGTCTTCAGTCCAATGAATTCATACCCTGCGGAAGTTTCTAGCCGCCCTAAATGACCGGCGGAGACGGTAAAATCTGAGCAATGGGGTGGCCGTCACATTAAGAAGCTTCTCTTCTAAAAAAACGTAGAATAATTTTTATATCTAGAAGCAGCATTTTTTTCCTTCTACCGTCAATCTACAAATTTTTTATTTTCTATACTTATAAATAGCCGGAAGAGGGGGAGAAGAAGATCACGTTACCAAAGATGGCACTGCCTTCCATTTTACTCGCAAACAAGCCTTGGATTTCTCTTCAACAAGATTTCAGACTCTTTCTACGCAGATCAGCAGCAAAATTCAGACATTTGAAGACTGTCGTTCCTGCAATTTTAATGTTATATGCCTTTTGCATTGGTGTGGGATACATTACTTGGATTCTTCTTCTTCTTTCTCATTTATTTTCAGGGAATCGATTTGTGGATGGTATTGTAAATCTCACAAATGAGGCACACCAATTAATCATCCCTTCCTTGCAATATACGAATGGAGCGCTGGGATTGGTTATTGGGTTGTCAGTATTAACAGACGGCTGTTTAGTCCGCATGAAGGGAGAATGTTTATACAGGTGGAATATTCGGCGGCTGCCCAGAGAAAAGTATGGGAGTTTAGTGGAAGAAGAGAAGAGGGAAAAGTGTTGTATTTGTCTCGAAGGAATTAGCGGGGAAGAGATTGTACGAATTCTTCCAAACTGCAAACATTATTTACATGGGCGGTGCATAGATCAATGGCTTCTCTGCCAAAGCAGTTGCCCAGTATGCAGAGCTGCCGTTTGCCGGTAGTCGGGTTCGCGTTCCAACCGCCGTTTCCCGGTTATCGTGGTTATAGATCCGGTCCGTCCCACCGTTTGCCGGTAATTTTGTTTCAGCCGGCGGTACATTCATCGATGGATTGTCCCCACATGCAACTATTTTTTCGACCTGGAATGCGTCATCGATGGCGTCTTTGAGAAAGCGACCGGAGGTCTTCAAAGCTTCCCTTTGCAAGACGAAATCATGAGGTCATGTTTATAAAAAGAGAGAACGATTCCCGATGCTCCATGTTCATTGGAAATACTTACCACTTTGTTTGTAACTACCTATACATGTACTGTTTTCACCATTGCACATACTTTATTATAATTACAACAAAAATTTAATTTTAATTTTTTTTAAATGTGTTTTTTAATTTATTGCAAACACTAGTCATAATCGTAATTCTCATCTAATCATAATGTTAAGCATAATTCTAATCGGGACACTAAATCCTAACCCTGGCCAAAGTATCAACTATTATCTTAACCCTTATCATTGCCCTAAACCAACTATTATGTAAACAATAATAATAACAATAATCCTAATCCTAATCCTAACTCAAAACTCTAGTCCTAACCTAACCAAATCATGATGTAAATTATAACCATAATTCTAACCCTAATACTAAAGCTTAACCCTAACTTTAATCATAATATAACCCTAACCATAATATTTTATTAATATATTATAATTAAAAATAATTTTATTATTATTAATATAAAATATTATTATATATTCATATAATTATATTTGATAATACAAACAATATTTAGATATATATTGAGTTATTTAATGTCTTTCTTGTCTACTAGGTTGTGTGTGTATATCCCGAGGTATATTTTTTCAAGGTGTCTATTTCTAAATCTCTTGATGTATTCTACATACATTATTAAAATAAATATATAAAAGCTAGTTCAATAAACTAGATTCGTCTTTTATCCTATATAAAAGATTAGAGAATGTATGAAGTTAGAGAACTAAACATTTAAACATAAAAGATATATGTGGACATCTAAATAATTTTGTCTTCACCTAATCTTTTTATTATCGATTTATTTATTTTTAAAGATCTTGTCAATTAATCATTATATTACCGAATTCATTTATGCATATATTTATAATATAACTATAGAATATATATTTAAATATTTATATACATAGTAGACATTACATAAAGCTATCATAAAAATAGAAGTCGTCAACCCAGTTTGTGTTTAGGTTAATAAAAAAAATAAATTACTTTTTTTTATAAATATTAATAAACAAGATCATGGAATCAACAATTTCTTTAAATTGCTATTGTAGAGAAACAAATACCATTGTTGCAATATGTGAATATGAGACATACGGCAGAGCAGACCCGTTTGGGTGAAGTATATCAGGTTTTGTGCCCTAAATTCAAGCAGCATTTGCATCACGGTTTTCCCTTATTCGAACATCAAATTAATTGTTTCTCATCGCTTAGACCACCGCATATCAAGACAAATCATGAGAAAAAGATAAATCGTAGAAAGACTCTTCCCCCTTTCTCACCGGATGGTTATGTGGCTTCGTATTCTAGAAATATTACGATGGTAAAGGATATGAATGCTCAATTCTTTGTCTTCAATAGAACTAGGTATGCGAGCTTTAAATATTTTTCCTATAACCAAGATTCACTTATCTGCAATTTGAGTTATAACACCAATGTGCATAATTCCTGACATTCTCTAGGTAGATTGTCTTTTAGGGCATCTCCCCAAAACAAATTTGCCTCCGATGATGAATGGATTCTGGCTTATGCATAAAATACTCAGAGTTTCTGGCATCATAAGGCTTGGACATCACGGAGAAATCTCAAATCACAAGCATACCGCGCTGAGATACATACCTTTAATAGCTTAAGGCAACTTCAAATTGGCAATGGTAATAGCAACATAGCTGAAAACATTTACACTCCTCCACATAGATGATACCCTGTCAAACCCCACCTTGAAAATACCCCTAAGGCTAGGGTTTCTTCTGGACTGGGTCATAAAATCAAAACTACTTCTAACCATAGAGATCTCATGAAAGACATAACCATCAAAGGGGATCATATCTTTACATATGGTATGATGGGTCATTGTGAAGCTACCGGGATTTATGGAAAGTGTTATGGACACGAGTTAAAAGAGAGCGACATTAGGGACTAATTCTCTCTTGCCCTTGGAGATCAGGTAAGTATGACTATCCTAAATAACAATTGTTTTTTTCTAGAATGCAAAAATATCTCTTTAAAGGACAATTTTTTATCTGCTGAACATGTATTTTATCTAGGGTTCGCAGTCAAATTTTTAGAATGGAAGCCAAAATTTTGTTGTAGTATGTTTGATAACATCTCGGTACCTTTTTGGGTTAAAATCTCAAATATGCCAGTAGAGTTAATGCACAGTAAGATTATTTCTCAAATTGGTAGTAGTATAGGTAATGTGGTAGGGTTAGAACTTAATTTACTACACTCATCTAAGGTTAAAATACTTATTCATATTGATGTTAAGACGACCTTTCCCTATAACATCCAATTCATCACAGACCATTTCACATATAAGCTAACCTTAGAAAAATTCTATGGGATTATTCAACATAAAATATGGTTAAGTCCTAGCCAAGAGATTAAAAATAATATATAGATCATACCAAAGACCTAAAGGAGCTTTGTATAGAGGACTCTTGTACTATCTCACCTCCATTTTTTGATTTAATTGAAGAAGGGGAAATTTGTATGTTCCCCATTTTTCCAGATTCCATTAATGGTATTCCTGGGATTACCTTTATGGATGGTGGGGGTTTTGTAATCAATAATGATTCTTATCGGGATATAGTAACTAATGTGTAAAAGATTCAAGATAATTTAAGTTAGTATAATGAAAAGAATAGGAGTAAAACTCAAACAATTAATTTATCTGATAAGCAATTAGCTAAAAAAGCAGTTAATAATGGAATCTTAGGTATTAATAGTAATGTGATGGTAGATAATGAATATGTGAGCCGTGAGATCTGGAACTTAGGCAAGACTACGATTTTAGCTATCATTAACACTAAGAAACCTCATACCAGAAAGCATAGGATGTTTGCTTCTAGGTTTTTTAATCATAACAAGAAACTAAGCTCTATTGACAAAGACATGACTGACTCATCGGATGAAAAAACCAGTGACATTGACGAAAATAATAGGAGAAAACTAAAATAGATAAATAAAATAAAGAGTCTAGATGAACACATAACATTAGATGATATTCTTCAATATCAAATGGATAATGAGGTAAATATTACTCCCGAAAAGGTATCAGATGACTATGCCACTCATAATAATGATCTCTGTGAGCTGGAGGATATATATGGAGCAAATAGATATCTTAGCCCCCAACCTATACAAATTATCACTAACCAAGCAGAGAATGATATAGAAAGTAGATATCTTAATAAACACAGGATACCTTTTAATGATACTAGAATTAAGGCTGATACAGAGGAAGATGAATTTGAAGAACTCAATGATCTCTTAGGACTCAACATTGATATTGAGGATATGCTCATTCTCAAAGCTATTGAATCTTTAAGTGGAGATTACCTTGACTCGGATGATCATAGGATGAATGAAGTAGAAGATAGAAAGGATACGAGTTTAGGCTTGGCTATATCATGTGCTGGTAAGAAGACTCCAGAATACCCAAAACAAATTACTAAAAGAGGGAGAAAATCACTTAAGGAATTACGACAGAGCGATGGATCAGCTTTGGGACGGGTTAAATTAATGATTATTCTGAATACAGGGAAGGGGCAGGGCCTTCCCAAGGCACCATGAAAATCATTTCATAGAATGTTAGGGGATTAAATGCCCCTAACAAATAATGCCTCTTAAAGAGAAGCCTTACTTCTCTAGAGGCACATCTCTACCTTATCCAAGAAACCAAATTAGGAACAAAAGGATACAATCTACTTAGAAGGAAATTAGGAATATGGGAAATCAAAGGTGTAGAATCGGTAGGTGCTTTAGGAGGGCTAGCTTGTGTATGGAACCCAAGGTTTATTTCTTTAACTCTCTTAACTTCCAATTCCCAGTGGATGGCAGCAGAAATTAAGAACTATAGCAGCAACTTAGAATTTATTATTATCAATTTCTATGGACCAAAGTTCCTACATGAAAAATGACTTGTATGGAAGGAAATTGAAAGTTTCATTAATTTCTATCCTAATATAAAAAAATTTATAGGTGGTGACTTCAATCAATTTTAGATACAAAAGAAAAATCTGGAGGATCTAAAGGTAGCAATCAAACTATGAAAGAATTTAAGGAATGGATACAATTGATTAATGCAATGGATATTCCCTTAGATAATGGTACATACACTTGGTCAAATAGGAGAGTCAATTCCAAACTAATTACTAAGAAACTAGATATATTTCTTCATATTGGGGACCTAACAAAATTAAAAGTAACTCTTAGAGCGAACATAGGTGCACACTTAGGTTTAGATCACTTTCCGATTAATTTGGAATTAGAAGAAGATTTAAAACCTTAAAAGAACCCTTTTAAATTCAAAAAAATGTGGCTTAAGGATCAGGAATGCATGCTCAAAATTGAGGAGTGGTGGAATGAAAAAAAGTTTTAAAGGATCAAAAACCTTTATCCTTAATGCAAAATTGAAACACTTAAAATACAGATTAATTGAATGGAACAAAAGCCATTTTGGAAATATTTTAGAACAAAAGGAAGAAATAGAAAATGACATAAAGGAATTAAATGAAGCAATCTTTAGGAATGGGATGAATATAGAATCTTATAATGAGGAGAAAAAATTGCTTAGTAAATATGAGGACATTTTATCAAAAGAAGAATCATTTTGGAAACAGAGAGCCAGGGAAGTGTGGCTTAACGAAGGAGACAAGAACACTAAATTCTTTCATAATAGCTCTAAACCCAAATGAAACTTTAATAAAATCACGAGTATCAAGAAAGACAAAGGAGCCATAATCGAAAAACCGGAGAACATAGCGGAAGACATAGTTAAATACTTTAAAGGAATTTTGAACAATATGGAAGGATCGAATAGGACGACCCAAACAAAGATTCTTAAAAATATTCCTACGGTAATCACTAAAGAACACAATATGTTTCTTAATGCTAAATTCACTAAAGATGAAGTGGAAAGCGCTATGAAACAACTTCATCCTGAGAAGTCCCCTGGACCAAATGGTTTTCCTAATTTCTTCTATCAACAATGTTGGCACTTTATTGGGGATGACGTGGTCTCGAATTTAGAAGGAATGAGAAACTCAGGTAAAATACTACAAGAAATAAATTTTACTTTTATAGCACTAATACCAAAAAAATCCAGCCCAGACAGTTTAGATGATTATAGACCCATTTCATTACATAATACATTATATAAATTATTAACTAAAACTTTGGCAAATATGCTTAAAAGATTCCTCCCAATTCTTATTTCGGAAGAACAATCTGGTTTCATCCCTGGGAGGTCTATTCTTGATGGAGTGATTATTGCCCAAGAAGTTATTCATACAGTTAAACATAACCATACCCCGGGTATGCTTATTAAACTTGATATTAGGAAGGCATATGATAAGGTGGATTAGCATTTTCTATGCAAGTTCCTTGAAGCCTTTGGTTTCTCTAAGCAGTGGATTAACTTAATATTTGAATGCATTTTTGGGCCAAAAATGTCTATTCTAGTGAATGGTAGCCCTACTTGTTTTTTTAATATCTCCCAAGGTATTAGACAAGGTGATCCACTTTCACCCTTTCTCTTTGTTATTATGGATGATACTCTTGGTAGATTATTTACCAAAGCAAAGAATGAGCATTTGGTATGTGGTATTAAAATAACTGAAGCATTGGAAGCCTGCACCTATCAATAATTTGTGGATGACAACCTCCTCTTTGGCCAAGCTAATATTGTGGAGGCTAGGGGAATTAGGAATTTATTAAACCTATATTCAACTGCTTCTGGCCAACATATTAATAAAGAAAAATCTGAGATATACTTCTTGAATACCTCTAGCAAGGACCAACATAGAATATACAGATTTCTAGAATATAAAATAGGAGAACTACCGTGTAGATATCTAGGGCTGCCCTTAGATAAGGGCAATAGGTCATCAAATCTATGGAGCAGGGTTTTATAAAATATTGATAAAAAAGTTGAATCATGGAAAGGGAAATGGTTAACAAATGGTGGGAAGACTACCATGATTAAATCTATTCTCTCAACTATACCTACTTATCAAATGATGTGTCTAAGTATGCCAAAAGGGATTGAAAAGGACATCAATAAAAAACTAAAAAACTTTTTTTGGCAAGGAGCAAATGATAAAAAGAGACTAGCTTTAATAGCTTGGGACAAGATTTGCAAACCTATAGAGGAAGGTGGGTTGAATGTTAAAAAGATCAAACAACAAAACCTAGTACTTGGAGAGAAATTAGTATGGAAAATGTACAAAGATCCAGAGGCCAAATGGGTTAAAATCCTAAGATTCAAATATTTAGATGGATTGGACCCTTTGAGTATTTTTAGACATCACTCTCCCCCCAAAGGATCAAGGATATGGAATTTCATTTTGGAATTTCAGAGTGTTATAATAGACAATATAACTTGGGATATAGGGAATTGTAGTAAAGCATTATTCTAGGAGGACTCGTGGAATTCCTGTCCTCCTCTATGCACCATTCTTAATAATGATCCAGATATAGCAAAGGTTAAGTTAGAAAGAGGTATTCTTGTTAAAGATTACATAGAATTAAAAGATAACAACCCAACCTTAGGATGGAAATGGAAATCCCTCAATGACCTTGGTATATCCTAAACCTTTAAGAATAAAGTGGAAATGACTTTAGAGATGAGGAAAATTAATCCCTCTTTGGATCCTGACCGGATTATTTGGGCTAAATCTAAGAATGGGGAATATAGCACAAAATATGGATATAGATCAATGAACAAAATTGAACCTACCTAGACAAACTTACCTATAGATCTCTGCTATAAAAAACTATGCTTACCTAAGGTGGGAATGTTCACATGGGCCGCAACTCAACATAGGATCCTTACGACGAAATGGTTTCAAAAAATAGGGTATAATGGTCCATCGAGGTGTTTTTTTTGTGAGAAAGAATGTGAATCTATAGATCATCTATTTATCAACTCTGAATACCCATACAAATACTGGATATGGCTAATTGACAAGTTCGGATGGAAAACAATATTTCTGAATAATTTGGTAAATTTTATAACTTCATGGCCAAGGATGATGGAAACAGGATTGTTTGGAAAGATTTGGACTATTTCTCCTTCCATAATGATTTGGGAGTTATGGAAGGAAAGAAATAGAAGGATCTTTAAAGGGAAAAAAAGTGACACAAACCAATTACTAAACAAAATAGAAGTAAGTATAATAGAGATAGTGAACAATCGAAACATGAATGGTAGAAAAGATACGGTTTTCTCACACTAGGATGAAAAAATATGCAAACTATGGTATGGGTTGAGAATCCCTCCCTTTATAGGCCACGGTAATGTAGACAAAGCGGAGCTAAGGCGAAACTACATTTGGGAACCGCCTACGGAAGGATGGGCCAAACTAAACTTCGATGGGGCTTCAAAAGGAAACCCAGGTCAGGTTGGGATTGGATGTTGTATTCATAATGAGTTAGGAAATTTGATCGCCTCCAAGTCAGCCTTCTTAGGAATGGAAACCAATAATGAGGCTGAAGGTAATGCCTTAATAGAAGGATTATTACTGTGCAAGAGGATGAAATTAGAAAAAATAGAAATAGAAGGGGACTCTTCATTAATTTTCAATACCATCAGACTTGGTAGTACACAAAATTGGAAACTTAATGGCTTGATCAAAAGGGCTGTAAATATTTTACCATTTTTCAAACAATATACTATTAATCATATTTATAGAGAAGGAAATCAAATAGCAGACCTCTTAGCTAATAAAGGGGCAGAAGGAAGGAACAAACAAACTAGGGATGACTCATTCATAGAATTAGAGGTGTAATTCAAAAGAAATATAGAAGGTAATAAGATTAGCAAAATAGAATAAAAAAGAAAACGAACAAAATAATCATTATAATAAACGTTAGATGAATTCAGGTAGTACAGGAATGAGTTTTGTCGTATCCTTAAGTTTGAATTAGAAACCATGCAATTTAATTAAATCACACCAATAATGACTAAGAAGAACGAAGGATACCAAACGATTATAATACTAAAGACCAATCGTTTCATTTCCGCGGAAGCTAGATTAGGTATGGCTTAGAGAATGGGTATATAAGGAAGAAAGATTGAACTAACAGATAAGGCTAGTAGATAAGAAGGATAATGGTGATTGTAATTAAATTAAGATGCACTAAAGCCCAGCTGGCCTTCGATGGAAAGATTTCTCTTAAGAGAATTAAAAAATTGATGCTGGTTACTTATGATATTGCAGTAAGAGCGGTGTATATTATTCTAGGAAGTTAATATATTGAAATGATAATTGTTATAGAGTAAATTGTGATATCCGTGCAATGTTTATTGCCTCTGCCTTACATGCAGATCCTAATATTGGGGATATTGGGAGGCTATGTAGGAAAATTTTTAAACAAAAATATCTGGTTGACTTGGAGAAAGTTATTGCAAGTATCAGAGATAAATTAACATTCCCTCGACCGAGAGATTATCAACAATATAGGGAAATCAATAATTTCACTCAATCATACCCAATTATGATGCTGGCAGATAGGAACAGGTACATCACAGAGTTACCATCCATCCAGAGAAACCTTGATTTTTTGTTCACCTTCTTGCATATCAGACCCACCAGAGACCTCGAATGGTTTAATACATATTTGAGAGAGGATGAGGTGGGATTGCGTATTCATCAAGATGAAATGTATGAAGATGAGAAATAATAACTAATGTAAGAAGGATATTCAAGGAACTACATTTATAGAGAGATAGTAAATTACCAGATCCAATCCAATGATTTGAAGGACAAATGTTTATGATGTTTTGGATATTTTTGCATATTTTAGATCTTGCTAAGTAGAGGAACATAATATATATTCCTATTATTTGGGGTAGATGAATGAATCACATTTCCTCCCTTTATTTAAGTACACCATTAATGGTAGAACCAAATTCACTTCACTCTCTATGCCTATATCTACAATGAAATTATTAACTAATTTAATAAATATAGAGAGTATGAATGTCCAATTGGGAGCATTACAAATTCATATATGGATATGCTAAATATAAGCCGGAAGTCCAAATATTTTTATCCATTTTTCAATTATAATGGAAGTTTTTACAACGATTTATTAGATTACTCAAGGAAGCAAAATCACTTGAATACTATATAAACTATCAATTAAGAAATAAGTAGTAAATCTACACTTATAGGCAGGGATGAATTAGTTTTAATATGACAAAAAATTAGAGATGTATGCATAGGTATTAATGGATAAAACCATATATGTATTGGAATTTCTTATCCAGTATAATATCAGAAGATAGCACTATATTTTTCCCGGATTTCCAGGATTTAGTAAGTTTAAACTCAAATTTAGTCCTTTCGCCACCTCTGCATATCCAAAAGGAAATGATTTATTAACAATAAGTTAACAAGTTTTGGAGGTGGGTATGTTTTAATTCAGATTTGTGAATTAGAGATAAATGGATATTTGATCATTAGTAGGAAATGATAGAGGTCTACCTCAGTATAAATTCCAGCAATGAGCATTTCACAAATTTAATAGTACGATAGGAAGACAACATTAACAAATAATATAGACAGGTGGAATAAATTTCAAATTTATTTTAGGATGACAGAAAGAATCAAAATACCTATCAAACTATACCGATATATTCACAAATATAGAATTTTAATCTTAACATCCAGCAAATCCAAATTCTATACAATCAAACAAAGCCAATAAACTAGCAATAATTGTTTTGTCATAATTATCTATTTAATATGTCTGAGATCATCTCCACATCATTATAAGATCGACGATTTTGGCACTAGTTGACACTGATATAGCAAGAAAGTAGCAAATTGAATCAATTAAAATTATATGGATGTACTATTGATTACTGCAACCATTAAATGAGATCAAAGGACAAAGTACTTTAAGATAAATTTTTGGGGTCTATATTAATAATAAGAGATGGCTAAATAAGCGCTATTAATCGATGATTAGGACCTCTAGAAAGAAAAGCACTTAGAAAATTATATTTTAGGAACATTCATAACTAGGTCAGGGAGGATAGTATTGTATTAAAGTAATTTATAACTTAAGTTCACTTACTTTGACCATAACTTAGCAGGAAGGTACATAGAGGCTGGTATAATTACATGTATAAATAGATAGGTATATATATGTAAGTATGTATATATGTATGTACATACAAATAAAAATTTGTATTTATGTATGTATATATGTAAATATGCACGTCTATTTGTATATATAACCATATTTAGATTTAGGCTTAGCTCCTAGAGTTAATTGCTAAGATTGAAGTAAGGTCAAGCATGTCGAAGGAGCACGAGATCATTATTAAGTATATAATGATATTTTCACATCCTAATAATGCCATTTCAGCTTTAATTTTAACTTATGCTTAGGTAAACAAAAATTTCTAGGTGTCTCCATTTAAGTAATAAGGCCCCAAATTTTAGATGATCTCCACTTTTCACGTGGTGGACCCCTTTCCGATGGCTTGAAGGTTGTACTTTTGATGATTATGAAAAGTGTTTAACTTGATTTTTCAATCACATTGGCACACTTGAAAATAATTTACTAAGGCTGCCAAATCATCCCGAGTTTTATCAAAGTACAAACCTTCCCCAAGTCTATCTAGAGCCATCCTGAGAGGTACTTTTTTCATTTAAAGAAACTAGGATAAGTATAGCCATATCTAGCAGATAGCAAAGGTTAGAAGTATTTAACAGAGGCACTTAAATTAAAGATATACTCATTGGGAACATGACTTTAAATGTACAAGATTAATTAAAATTTTTAGAAAACTCGACTACGTAATCATGGAAAGAAATTAATGACTAGAGTTAAGACGCTCGGATGGCTACCTCTATATTAAAAACCTAATATACTTGTCATTTTTGTAACTGTACTAGTGGTTTAGATAGAGAGAGAGCGCCTGCTTGATAATGGAGTCACGGTCGCTAACATTTGTGCTAGAACATACAAGATCCATGGCCTTCTATGGGTCTATTAAACCAGAGCAGTGGAATAGGATCTTAAAACAACTATCAGAGGCCGTAAGGAGGGCCGTGGAGAAATGCGTAGGGGATATTCATTTTGACAATGAATTTACTCTCTGAACTAAAGGATCAATTGTTGGGGGTTTCATTGCTCTCACTTCTTATGCCGGGTTTGCGAAAGAAGATATTATTAAGGTAGAAAAAGCTATTTTCGTAGCTAAGGTCCTGGGAGGATTGGATAAATTAGTTTATAGAATAAATCCTGATCTCACAGAGCCTTTTATGGAGAATATTGTGAGGATGGAGATAGATAAGCTGCAGGAGATTCCTAGAGGCAAGCGTCTTCCCATGCTTCTAATCAAGGATGAGGTTTGTTTTGATAAACATTGGCCTGACATGAAATGCAATATGGATTTCTTGTTTCGGGAAGTTCTTAAAACTAACAATGATAGGGACTGGCTTCTATTGTACTGGGAAAAGGAAGGCTTCATCATCCCTGATATATTGAACAAAATGGCCATGCAAGATCTTTGAATCATCGCACCATCTATCAAACGATGTTTGAAACTAATGAGAGATGAGAGTGATGAGGAGGATGCCATCATCATTGTGAGAAAAAATGAGGGAGAATGGAGCTGTGATTGGTTGCAAAAATCCTAGCGCAGGAAGTGAAGCTAGAACTTCAGGCCGGTACTTTAAACCTACATTATACTTGATAGTAATTTTGGAAATTTCCCTAGCATGCCCCCGGTACTCCTTTTGAATATAGCAATTTATAATGATATCAAAGGTCAAGCTAGGATATTTAGTTTGAGTTATGTACATACCTTCACTATTTTGAAAAATGATGTGAACAATATTAGCACTGTAACCACTCTTATTAAATATATAGACAGATAGATAAAAATATAGGACTGTTTAAGATTATATATAAATGATCAGCATTTTATTTACATGCTTTTATTTCCCTTCATGAGGCTATGAAATTCTACTGGAGTAGTATGTGTCCGATGATAAATAGTTTATTATTTCCATGAAATTTTTATGCCTAGATCTGTTTACAATTTTGATCCAAATAACTGGCATTTTCTAATATGCATGTAACTATACTAGTATTGTAAATTGGAAACATTGATCTAATAATTAGCATCTTGATACTCTGTCATCCTATGACAGATGAGCTATGTTCATTTGTCAACTTTTGCTTTATCCATTAATGTGGTAACTTACACTTCACTTCTTAAGATAAAAATTGGATCCCATAAAATTAAAAGCCTCTAATCATTCTTTGATAAAACATTTCCAAAGCAGAGTGAGTGTTCGATGGAGTCCTTCTGCTGGATGATATCTAATTTTAGGTTCAGAAGGTTAGGATGGATAGGAATATTAGGAACATCATAGACATTTAAATTAAGCACTAAGATTGTCATATAGGTTTAAACCCTGCATAGGCATCTTTATATTCGTTCCTCCCCTAGGCCCGTAGAGGTCTGAACAGAAATGTTTTAAATTCCCTCTTTATGTCTACCCTATATTTAATTGATCCATCCTTCTCTATAGCTAACACTCAACTTCTGATTTTAGGGACTTAGCATTTTTTTTCTTTGACACCCTGTTTAGGCTCGTTATTGATCTGGAACTGTCACTTCTCCTCCCAACCTTCTTTGCAGCCTTGGTAATTTTAGTATCTTTATAGTCCTCTCTGACCTTAGAATGGACTAAATTTAGGGGCTCGGCCCTACCTTGGCACCACTCTAATTCTCCCTCCTCATCCCCCGATGACTCCTTTACCTAGGCTCTTGGTATCCCTGAGTCTTGATGGCACTCGGTATTCCAGCTGTTGGATGGTCGTGATGCAATCTATAACTTCCTAGAGAGTTCAAGCTATTCCTACCCCTTCTATGTCTTTGGCATCCTTAGTTATCTGAGAACAGTTGTCCCATGACTACGCCTATTAAATTAGTTAGCACTGCTTCTCAGATAGCTTTTGACGGGGAAATTTCTGTCAAGCATCTGAAGTCTATCCTTCAAACTTCCCAATCTGTAGTTCTTAGAGCCATGTTCAGAATCTTGGGTAGAGAATTCCTATCAAATTTAGATAGATACAGCGTGAAAACAGAGATCCCTGCCATGTTCATAGCGACGACCATCTATGTAGAACCAAGAAAAGAGGAAATTGGGAAATTGTGTCTACAAATCTTCAAGAAGAAATATCTTGGTAACATAGATAAAATTATCCATAACATTAAACCTGACTGTACCATTACTATGCCTAGATTCTATGATCTTCTAGCTATTAATGGAAGGCTAGCCCCAACTGTCCCCATTATGATTGTTGAGGACTTTCATTCGTTTGTCTCTAGAGAATCTGTCATTAAATAAAATCTTGTGTTCTTAATGACCTTTGTGCACCTAAGGACCCCAATTACGGAGAACTAGTTCTACTCCTACTGGCATGATGATGATGTGGGGGTTACTGATAGGATGTGCTTTGAGGAATCGAACTCTCAAGAGATGCTTGAAGTATGGCTAGATGAAGGATATACTAAAAAAAATAAATGACCTAGGATTGCCTCTCTGACAAAAGGTGTCTCTAGGATGGATGGAGAGGAGGACTGACCCCTTTTCTTCTCTCTTTACCTTTCTTTCTTGTATGCTGAATATTGGGCTTTTCTTCCCCTTGGTTTTTGGTCCTCGCATTTCAATTTGATGAGATAAAAATGTTTGTTTTATTTTGAATTTTTTCTCATTCTTATTACTAAATTTTAAGATAAATAGAATGTCAGAACCCCCTTATGAAGTTATGTTGAAAATTTACTTGATTATAGTTCTCGTAAAATAGTTTTTGATTATTTAATTACTTAATTTATAAAGTGGCCTAGGTAATCAACTTGGAAAATTAGCGGGCATTTAAAAACATCATGATCACAATATGATATATGGTTAAAGATAAGTTATCTTTCTGGCTTAATTTATCATATGCTTATAGACCTAGGACTAACTTAGATAAAACTCTTAAAGCAGCCACCCTTGATAAAGATATAAATGATGCTTACAGAAGGGATCAATGTTAGTATATTCATGAAGGACGATGTTTTGAATATGTTTTCAATAATATGCTAAAATTCTAGTTTTCACTGTTCCCCACAATGATGCATTTTAAGAGCATATGATAATATAGGTACCGTGATGATAATCTCAACAAGATAGGGTTAAATAAGGAAAATAGAAAAGAATACTACAAAATTGAGAAGAGAAAATTACAGTTAAATAGGACATTTAATGAAATCTATCAAATTTAAATCAGAATATGCATATTATGGATTCCTACTACATTGTAAAAGGAAGGAAGAAGGGAATTATTCTAACAACATATAACTACTTAAATAGGATTTAGGGAATAGGGGAGGCTAAATGGAAGCAGGAATATTTCATACAAGTACAAAATAAACTCCTATCGGTTATAGAACATAACAGTTCAAAGGTCAATAGGCAGATTAAAGAAATTTTAGGATAGACCTATCCTGATAGTCCCTTATCCTGAAGTCTAAACACAGATGTTAGGATAGACCTCAAGTTAGGGATTACCAGTTTATTACTGTCTCATCTCTCCCTGATTATGGGTTGTTAAGCTGGAATAGGGGCTCTATCAGCTAAGGAAACCCCCGCAGAAGTGTTAAAGCGTCCAAAAGAAAGATATACTGGTACAAATCGTTAGAGAATACAAGCCATCTTTATGTTACTGGTTTAAATGAATGATAGCCATATAATTCATAAATCTTTAGTAAATATTCTTAATGACTTCAACAAATCTAAATGATATACTTAATGATTTATTTTTAGGAGCTAGGAAGATTATAGTTGATATATATAT
>MU223804.1:3776504-3790955 GCA_018584345.1 Thuja plicata | reverse complement strand
TATATATATATATAAATTTTGTTGTGTTGACATTTAACTTTGGAACAAGTAAGTTTATCATGATTATTATAATCATCAGAGATGATGATTCACAAGGGGATGGGTATGTAACATCCTCTGGTATTGCAATGTGCCCTAAATAGTTTTAGGTATTGTATTATGCCCTAAATGGTATCTGGTATTGCAATATGCCGTAAATGGTTTCAGGTATTGTAATTTTCCCTAAATGGTATCTGGTATTGTATGTACTTAATGGTTAGGAGCCTAATTAACAATTTAATTATGTTAAGAAAATGAGAAAAGTTTTGTTACTAAAAGATGAATTAGTTAGTACAAGAATTACTAGATGGTACTAAGTAATCCAATTGGGACACTAGATTTAATTGTCTTCTCATATTTACACTTTGTATTATTGATTATGAGTAATAATTGTGACAAGGAATTAACTAAAGATTGTTTTTGCAAGCGGATGCAGGACCAACTAGCCCGGAAGGGGAAGAGGTATCGTCGGGAAAGAGAAAGGAGCATGTTCATGGTAAATAAAGAACGAACATCAGAGACCTTCAAGTACTGTGAGTAAGGGAACGACCTTGTTGGCCAAGGTCCCTAATTGTGGTTGTAGCGTAGTTCTTACGTCTTGAGTTACCCATGTCACCTTTATTACCATAGAGTCGTGACATTGTTTTAGTTCCTGGTCTTCTTCATTAGACCATCATCGCATTTCTATCACCCTATAGCCTTGGGTGTCTTCTTTTCAAGTGTTATCATTTCTAAACTCTTATGGTTGTGTGGTGACTTAAGTGGAACCATTAAGTTTATTTCGATGTTTTTTAATTTAATTATTTCTTCATCTTTTTTATTATTATTATTATTTTTTATCGCATCCTTAGTTCCTTAAAGTCCACCTTCCAGGATAATTCTTTTGGAGAATATCTCCTCCGTGGAAGTTCGTTCTTCTAATAAATGAACGTCTTTTGAATATATATATTTTGGGGGAATTGTATGTTGGAGGTGAGATAGAGGTAAGGTGGCAGAGTTGCGAGCTGAGTCACCCCAGCTCGCGCGGAGGTAGTTTCTAGAAATGTCAAGTGGAGTGGATTAGAAATGGGTCTTCTTGCATTGTTTTGGGGGGAGGAGAAAAAAATTACAGGGGAGCACGATGTAGGTAAAGAGAGTTATGTGGTGGAAGAAGCTAGCAGACGTGGCAACTCAGGTTGAAAAATCAACTCCATAGAAGGCATGTCCGCTCCTTCAATTTATCCCTTAATCTTTTCATCCTTCATGTTGCGTGTTTGTTGAAATGTAATTGTCCATCCTTTATGGTTGTGTAAATGTGTCATGAAATTGTCGTTCCTTTTTAGCCATGAGGTGATGGAAGGAACTCGCATGTTTATTTTTGCTATGTAATGTCAAATGGAGTTGTCATTCTTTATCCTGTATGATTGTGGAGTGAACTAGTGGAATATTTCTTCATTTTCTTCCTCTTTTTGAGTCGAGCTACTGTTTGGTGGGAGGAGGTAATCACCCATTCGAACTTCCTTGAGCGGCACTGCTAGGATTAAAGAGTGAAAACATATCTTTTCCTCTTGAAGTTTTTTAGAAGCAGAATAGACTTGTGCATCGTAAGTGTGCAATTTCGGTTCTCCATTAGTCTTCTTGTTTGGTATTCGGTGATCCTTTATGAAGAGCCTTTTTTTAAATTCCATTCTTGTTGTGTAAGCACTGTTCTGACAGGGACACATCCTATATCTCATTCCTTTTTAATCTGGCTGTGGAAGAGCTATCATGAAAGGAAAGTAATGAAAGTCCTTCCTTTCCTGACCCCGCAGACCTTGTGACTGGAAGATGTCTTTCTTTTCCTCGGTATCGAACGCATGTCTAAGCTTTTGAATTATAGTATGGTCATTTAGCCATTCAAGCTGAGTTCTGAAATACACCAGACAGTACAGAGCAGAGTAGTATATTTCTTTAGTTGTTCTTCATGGAACATAGGGGTCTTTAACTGCTTAACTAGTTACCTCAAATCACTGTAACTATTAGTCATCTTTTCCTTAGAACTTGGGAGAAGTATATAATGAGGATTTAGAATAAGTATAACACTGATACTTGATGTAAATGAATAGGGTGTGAGACTAGTTACATGTTAACCATGTAGGATAATTCCTTGGCCGAGGGGTACTACCAGAGATGTTAGTACTAGTCAGATTAAGCTACCAGATACAGATTTAGTCAGGAGTCAACCATGTTAGAAGGAGCTATAGGGTTGACTGATTGCGTCTGTAGGAACCTTACACTAGTTTCAAGATTTACTATGACCATGCTCCTACTTGCGGAGGGCTGGGCCATTTCAGTGGAAATGTGTAGGGTAGGATCAGTTGATCCATGGTTGGGAGGATAAACGCCCTGATGATACCTTTTCCTCCGTTGGGCTTCAACACCTTATTTTTGCATCTTATGTCAGCATCTTATCTCAGCCAACGTGATGTATGTATGGTTTTCTTATGCCTTGATTATGCTTATGTGTTGAAAACATTCTTGCTTAATAAGGAACGGAAAAACTAGATATTACTAATTCTTATCTGTTGCAAGTCTATAATTCTGTAAATAGTTTACTTTGCTTGAAAGATAAATTCTATCACTACGATGTTTTCATGTTTAAAAAAAAAAAAGGAAACATTGTTGTCTTTTGCTCACAACTTAATTTCTTGTTCATGTTCATTTAAATTTTTTTTTTTTATGTATGTTACATAAATAAATAAGCCAATATTTAATATTATATTTTTACTTTACAAAATATGTAATCTTCTAAAAAATGATCTCTCTCACTTATTTTTCTTATATTTTTCAAAATATAGGTATCGTAGTTTATATAAGTTCATATGAAAAAATCATGTTTTCATGAAACAATTATAAAGAAAAATAGAATTTTGTAATCTTCTATGACATCTGTAATGTCATATTAGAATTCAAAAGATATGGTCTTGCCTCTGAACAAGTTAGTTGGGCGGGAGGATTGACTAGTACTCACTTTTAGCTATATGGAAAAAAGTGGGTTGAGCATTAGGTGGATGAGGGGTAGACTTCTAAGAGGTATATATAAGTAACAGATTCTACGGATTTTGCTTCATGTTGTTGGACTATGTATTGTATACGTGAGTTTGATCAACATGAGTATTCGCTTTCCAAGTAGCAGCCTCAAGATCTTCCATCATTCCTTTTTACCTCATATTTTTCTTCACGGTATAACTTTAGGGAAAACTAGAGCCCAACTAAGGTAGGCTTGGGTACAAATATATAATAAAATGCTTCAACATATAATTCTTAAATTCAATTCCATTATAAATGAATACAAATACACAAGTCAATAATGCTCAAACATTCATAGCTTCTAGTCATTGATCACATGATTACATAATGATTTAATCACATGATTACATGATGCTAAAAGCATTACAATTGCCTCAATGTAACGAGTCTTTACTACAACATGCCAATGATGTAAAACTTATTAAGAAATATTAAATACTTTTCTCTATTCTAAAGCTTTTCTCATTAAATATTTAATATATGTCTCTTATAGAATTTTTTTTTTTATTCCAATAATATGTATTTCCCCATTGACTATCGTTTCATTTTTTTCATCAAAATTTTATAATCAAATGTATGTATTTCCTATCTCCTATTTTTTCAACTTTCTTCATAAATATAACAATTACAATCTTATTTCCACTTTCTTAACCATTATATAATTTCCAATCACCTTACATAGATTCGTTTAATTTTCCACTCTCTTTTTCAAGTTCACCTAGAAGGTTCGAGTTTCCTCTATTCATTCCCGTTTTATCTTGTAACACGGCCATTCCATTGTTCTCGTATCACACCTCAGTATTTTAGTCAGGTACGTAAGAAACTGAAATTTATACGGTATTAAATGAAAATTAAGATGGAGCCCAAATAGGTAGTAGTAAGCGAGATAATGATAGATAAGAAGCAACCAAATATTTCTTTTAAAAGACACTTAATTCTCTTCATTTCCTTTTTCACTTGCAGAAGTTTCTAGCCGCCCGAAATTACCGGCTGACACGGTAAAATCTGAGCAATGGGGCGGCCGTCACATTAAGAAGCTTCTCTTCTAAAAAAATGTAACCGTCGTTTGCCAGTAACCTTGATTCAGCTGGCGGTACATTCATCGATGGATTGTCCCCACATGCAACTATTTTTTTGACGTGGAATGCGTCATCGACGCCGTCTTTGTGAAAGCGACCGGAGTTTCTTTAAAGCTGCCCTTTGCAAGAAATGTTGAGGTCATGTTTATAAAAAGAGAAAACGATTCTCGACGTTCCATGTTCAATTCGAAAACTTACCAATTTGTTTCTAACTACTTACACATGTTTTTTTTTTAAAAAGAGTTGCATATAATTTATTACTAGCAGGGTGTAACTATAAAATATCATACAAGTTAAGTATAGGGTTCAACTTAACTCAACTTAACTTAACTCAACTCAATTTAACTCAACTCAACTTAATTCAACTCAATTAAAATCAAATCAACTCAACTCAACTCAACTTAACTCAAACTTAACTCAACTCAACTCAACTTAACAAGTAACTTAACTCAACTTAACTTAACTTAACTCAACTAAACTTAACTCAACGCAAGTCAACTTAACTTAACTCAACTCAACTCAACTCAACTCAACTCAACTCAACTCAAGTCAACATAACTTAACTCAACTCAACTCAACTCAACTCAACTAAACTTAACTCAACTCAAATTAACTCAACTTAGCTCAGCTTAACTTGACTCAACTCGACTTAACTCAACTCAACTCAACTCAACTCAACTTAACTCAACTTAATTCAACTTAACTTAAATCAACTCAACTTGACTCAACTCAACTAAACTCAACTTAACTTAACTCAGGTCAACTTAACTCAACTTACTTGAACTTAACGCAACTCAACTTAACTCAACTCAACTCAACTCAACTCAACGCAACATAACTCAACTTAACTTAACTTAACTCAACTCAACTCAACTTAACTCGAATTAACTCAACTCAACTGAACTCAACTCAACTTAACTCAAAGTTAACTCAACTCAACTTAACTATTAAATATCATACAAGTGAAGTATAGGGTTCAAATAAATGGATTGGTGAAAGTATTGAAAGCATAATTGCAACAGTTAATATGTCGTACACTTCCTAATTAACACTCAATCATGTTGTTAAGTAGTCCAAAGAATGGAAACAGAACTACCACGAACCTTCCTAATTAACACTCAATTATGTTGTTAAGTAGTCGAATGAATGATAACCGAACTGCCAAAAACCATTACGAAATTGCCACTGGCAGCCTTGCAAGTACTCTGATCAGATAGTGTGATTTATGCACTCCCAACACATTCTCCCACATAACATTCAGTGGCATAGAGAACAGTCCAAATGCAATTGCCTGCATTATAAAACAAAACACTTGGACTCTTCAGAGTTCTTTTTTCACCATTTTTTGAAAGTTGAAAAAATGCTCAATGAATTGGTAAAAACTTATGAATAAAAGATAGTGAGCAGTTGACAGGCAACCCGCTTCCCTTATTTTTAATCAATTACAAATCAACCTTTTAATGAAATGAATCTAAATACAAACTTTTAAAATGAGTCTAGATACAAACTTTTGCATAAGGCATTGGAAAGCTCTCCAACAGCCCATCTGAAAAACTTTTCTATGGATATTGGAGCAGAGCGCTTCACATTGGGTACAATGGTCTTGTGGAATGCCATGATAGCAATTTATGCCCATTTGGATATTATGAGGAAAGTTTAGATTTCTTTCGACAGGTACAATTGACAGCCATGAAACCCAGCAGTGTTACACTTGCAAGTGTTCTTCGAGTAATTTCCCATCTGTCAAATTTACAACAGGGGAAGGAGATCCATGTTTACGTACTAAGAAATGGAGGTGAGTGCTTTATTATAGTAATGAATGCCTTCGTAGACATGTATATAAAATTTGGGAGTATTAAAGTTGCTCACAAAGTATTTGATTGAATGCCTAAGAGAGATGTGTTCTCATGGACAACCATGATTGCAGGTTATGGAATGCAGAGTAAAGGTGAAGGTGTTGTCATGCTCTTCTCTCAGATCCTAATGTCTGGCATGAAACCAGATGACGTTTCCTTTATTGCCATTCTATCTTCTTGCAGTCATTCAGGGCTGGTGGTAGAAGGTCGTCAATACTTTGATAGGATGAGAGAACACTATGGAATCATTCCGAGGATGGAACATTATGCATGCATGGTTGACCTACTTGGTCGAGCTGGCTGCTTAGATGAAGCAGAAGAATTCATTAAGAAAATGCCAATACAACCTAATGTTGCTGTGTGGGCCATTTTGCTTGGAGCGTGCAGAATTCATTCAGGTATTGAACTTGGAGAACGTGTGGCAGAATGCATATTTATTTATTCTTTTCTCCAAATTGTCAATGTCTCATATTATTTAAGTTGAAACCTGAAAATCCTGTGGGCCATTTGGCTTGGAGAACGTGTAGCAGGATGCATTTTTAAGTTGAAACATGAAAATCCTGGATATTACGTGCTGATGTGTAACATATATGGTGCAGCTTAGCGATGGGAAGATGAGGCAAAAGTAAGAAAAAAACTGAGAGAGCATGGGTTGCAAAAGAATCCTGGATGGTGCAGAATCAGATACATGCATTCCATGTGGGAGATACGGAGTGGTTATATGCCTGAAACAATGGTTGTGGGTGACTTTTCAAGGCTAAATCCTTATACTCTTGGATTGAACCACAGTTCTCTCATTACGAAAGCTTTCTCCCAAGTATTGTACCAGCCTTCAGGTATTACTGATTCACATTGAATGAAATAAACATTTGGACAATTCCATGAAGCTAAGTATCAATTCAAATATTTATTTATTCTTTTCTCAAAATTATCAACGTCTCCTATTATTTAAATGCAATTAGTTGTTCAAGTACAAACAAAGGTGCTTCAGGTTAAATTACACTAATTTAACACCAAATATTCATCTCTACGATGTGGGAACATCATGATGTTTTAAAAAATATAAAATTTAGATTTTGCTCTATAATAGTTTGCTCTTTTTTTAATGAAAGCACAAGTCTTAATTGCCTTGTTTTAGCATAAGTTGTGATCACCCCTGCAACAGAGTATTCGCTCAAGTGGCTGCAAGGCCTTGTTATGTATCATCCTCCATATTTATGGAAGGGGAACTGACTTGGAAGAAGCACATTGACACAACGCAGCAACAACAAAGAGTGAAAGAAGACAATATAGAGAATCTATGGACAATGCATGAGAAGAAGAAGAAATAGATGGAGTCATACATCTCCATTGTTTTCAATGGCTATTTTGAAGGGCCTTTTAAATATTTGTCAAGGACGAATGATAGCATGTCTACATGAAAGACAGTCATCGGTAAGACTGTTAAATAGTATCCCCGATATATAGTATTTCCTTGATAAAGAGGAGTATTGATATCATCGACATAACAGATCTCATCGCCAAAGGTTCAATTATCTCTGATGAATGGAGTAATCGATCCTTTTTTGTGTGAAGAAAGTTAAAAATATCATCGCCAAGACAGGAGAGAACTCTTTCTGAAATGGCAAGTTATCGGTAGGATACTCTCTATTGGTTGGACATAAAAATCTCTCTTCGAAGTCCATGTCTTCCCAATAAATTACAAGCAAGCCCAAAAGATAGATAAATTGTGTCAAAAATAGCACCATGTATGTACGCAAGATGGAAGAACGCAAAATCAACAATGCACATAAAAATTGGTCAAACTGCCTTGATACATGTCATTATATGAGTATATATGAGTTGCAAATTTTGCAAGCACGGAAACTACTTAAGAAGCATCATCTTATGAAATGCCCATGGGCACGTATGCAAAATGTGAAATCACCCACAGGACATTAGTGGGAAAATACTCTGGTAAGAAATGAATGTGAGAAAACATCGCCAAGACACATACTTATCGAAAAAGGGATTTGGAAGTCTCACCGAAATGTAATTTCTCACCGATGAGAAAAGGCATCGATGAGACAAGTCCCGTTGAATAGAAATTTTGAAATCTCTCCAAAACAACGTCTCTAACAAAAATCAACTTATCGGCAAAGCTTATCTCCTAAGTCTCATCGAAGGACCATGTTTCTTTGATGGGATCTTATGAATCACCATTCATGAAATATGAGGTCATAAACATTGGTAGAAACAATGTTGTCAGATCCTTCCAAATCAGATTTCTAAGTAATGCATTCACAGTTATGAGAGATGGGATCTTATGAATCACCATTCATGAAATATGAGGTTATAAACATTGGTAGAAACAATGTTACCAGATCCTTCCAAATCAGATTTCTAATGATACATTATAGAAACATAGGCTTTTGGATTTGCAGAGAGTTACATATTTGATGTTATGGATGTTATCTGATGTTAGGTTAATTTCATATATGTATGAATGTGGATCAATCTGCTTTAAGTGGTTAAGTTTTTAAGATCTGATTCACCCCCCACCCCTCAGTATCTTGCTTTCCCATTCTTGTACTTCCAACAATTGGTATCAGAGCATAGTTCACCAACCAAAGCTTTGAATTAGCTTGTGAGTACAGATCTTGAGATGGAGGTTTACAAGTTGGGAAAAGTCATTGAGAATCAGAAGATTGAGATCCAGCTAGCATTACATCAGCTTGAGATAGCAAGACAAGAATTGAAGAAATCTTTGACAGCTAGGAAAGATTTGGTTAAACAAATGAATGATACTTATCATAAGGAAGATGAACATGAAGGATCCCAAGAGTCACTAGAAACTCTTGGAAATGAAGTGGAGAGTCCTCGTAATTTTTATTACAAATAAACTTATCAAAACTACCAAAAATTTCAAAGAACTATATTAAAATGTAGGCCTACTTGGAGAAGGCATAACTTTCTAGTCCAAGGTCCGATTTGCGAACCGTTTACTTTGTTGGAAAGATAATCCAAAATAGTAGTGATTTTATCCTGAGATTGTAAGATAGACTGAGTCGCTAAATTGCTGGATGTTCAAACTAACTCTGATTTCATCATGAGACTTCATGCATGGCACCAATAATATGGCAATTGCATGTCACCATATGAGCAGCCATGCAAACAAAGATTGTTATTGAAGAAGAGGTTTACAATAGAGATAAGAATTAACAAGGTTATTTATGCCCACTACACATATCATAAGAAAAGCATCACGTATACTTATTCTTTCCAAAGCATTAACCTTGTAAATATCTCTAGTTTTTTAGAATCTTACAATTGATTTCACCCATCAGTATGAAATTCTGCCAAACTTCAATGTCTGATGAGCTCCTATGTGACCCTATTTCATTTTATCTATTTCATGTCTCATTAGACTCTCTTGCAGAAACATGTTAGTCTGAAATCTCTATCAGATGTCATGTGCATCGCTTCAAAAACACAAACATTATGTGAAGTGGTCATGTAACATGTGGGCATATACAAAAGTAAACATTTGGGTATATGTTTCTACTTTTTACTGATAATACACCCATACAACAACCTCAACTCAAAATTAAATATTTATGCTCTTATAAACTTTCCACTTTCCAAAATAAATACACATGTAAGAGTATACTTCTTAATTAATCATACAACACCTCCAAAAGTTAAAAAATAAACAAGATAAGTAATTAGAATTTTTGCAAGCTTTTGCACTAATCAAATATTACCACGGTTATTTACATCCAAAATAAATGTCGTCAAGTATTCACCTTCTCTCCTACACAATAGCTTCTCTTCATTGTAGCTAACTATCAGGAAAAAAATAAAGCAAAAATAAGCTAACAATCAGGAGTTGCAGGATAACAGACTGATCCAAGCCCCTAAAAATGTACCAAAGTGAGCTCAATGCCTCTTTTACTAATCTTCATGCAAGAATTTAAACCAAGGTTAATGACATGTAACTGATTGAATGTGTGACAATGTTAAGTTGAAGACAATGCAAGACATTAAATCAGTAAATGAATTGTATTATCATTGATGTCAACTTGATATCATTTGTATAGTCATGTACATAATGCCAAAGACTTCAGAGAATCAATGGAACAAAGGTTATGCTTTTAGCAATGCATAAAAGTCAAGTATTCACTTAGTGACAAACAACACCGACGGAGTGCACACTGACGGTCAGAGAAAAGAAAGACAGTTACAGTGATACCCGATGAGCTAAAGTATAGCGTTTCCCAATGAAGCAAAACCACAGTGATGCCCGACGAGCAAAGTCAGAAGGTTGCCCGACGAGTAATATTCCAATGATGCCTGACGGACAGAGATCATGAAGCTAACTAGAGTCACACCGATGGAATTGTCATTTGTCACCGACAACTAACTATAGAAGTGACCGACGGAATAGAGAGTTCAAAAAATGACAAAATATCTAGCTGGCAAGAGCTAAAGATAGACTTAACTGGTTGTTTTCTTTGTTTTATTCGACCAGAGGTAAGTAATCAGTTTAAAGATTATTTGTTCAGTTGGCAAAAAGATAATTACAAGACAAATAAGGAGTTATGCTTTAAATCTAATTGGCTAGAATTTTTTTCATGCCAAGAATCAAGAAATAGTGAATATCATGTCTATATAAGAGACAAGCTTAATTCATTTACGAATGGGATTAAGGGGAGTGAATAGAAAGAGGATGCTGAAGAGAAAGTAATGAAGAATAACTTCAATATAGTCCTGATCAATCAAGCTGAAGGAGAGCTAAGGAATTTTGCAGACACCGACCAACAGTGAAGCACAACATCATAGAGCAGAAAGTGTGGAGCACAAAGAATTGAATTGATACATTGATCAGAGAGGTAATGTACTTAAATAGATATGAAAATCTGCAATTCAAAGTTGCATCATGAACAGGTCATAGTGTTTCAATTTAACCATTGAAGCATCATGTCTCTTAACCAAGCAGGACTTAATATCCTTCTATATATTGAGGTACATCCCAATGAGTGCCAAAAAGGTTGATTCATGAAAGTAGCATTTGATTTGCCCAATACCTATTGACAGTCTAAGAAGGAGGTTGATTCAAGGATGGTAGCAATAGATGCCCGATACTAAGTGACAACCTCTATCTATAAAATCCTCTAACAAGGTTTCACTTAACAGTGTGTTTGTAACCTTTAACAGGGTTGGCTCCTAACAGGGCTCACTTTAGAAGAGTGAAAATTTGGGGTACCGGTCCCAGTGGTTTTTCCCCTAATAGGGTTTCCACGTTAAAAATTTATGTGTTATGTGTGTATGATTTATTTCTTTATTCTTTTGTATCTGACATAGTTAACACTGGATTGATCGGTATACTCTTCTTATTTAATGAGTTTTGGTAAATAGTTATACTGCTTATCACTAATCAAGAAAGAATAAGGAAAGACAGAGAACACTGCCATACATTTAATCAATATTATTATTTCATGGCATGCATCTTGTAGGTACTTAATAATCTGAGGTTTATTTATTGGTGGTTAAAGTTTGAAGGATAAATTTTTGAGGCCACTGATTCACGCCCCCTCTCAATTATTACTAACAATTGGTATCAGAGCTTGTGTTCTTAGAAAGAAAGGTTTCAAGACCGAATTTAAGATCACAAGATGAACATATGAGATGTGCCCAAGTTGAAAAAATACAACTTTGCTTCATGGAAAAATAGGATAAGACTCCACTTATCAGGTATTGGTAATGATGTTACTCAATTGCTAGATACTGAATATGTGTTGCTTACAGGAGTATTGACAGTAGATCAATTGAGAGAGAAGCATGAACAAAACTACATGGTCATAGAGCTCTCTTCCTCACTCTTTGATGTTGAATTTGAAGATGTCAAAGATTGCAAAACTATAAAGAAGATGTGGGACAAACTGAAGCTTGTACATAGAGGTGATACAAATGTTCTGAGAGCCAAGGCAGAAAGCCTTAGAGGAAAGTTTTATGATCTCAGAATGAAAGAAAGAGAAAACATCACATAGTACAACACAATAATAAAAGAAGTAGTCAATTCTATACGAGGAGTTGGAGGTACACTTGAAGAGGAGACAATGGTAAGTAAAATCTTAAGAACCTTACTGCCTATATATTCTATTAGAGTTTCTTCCATTCAAGAAATGAGAGCAGTAGAAAACAATATAGTTACTTTTGATAGTTTAATTGGTAGACTGATTTCATTTGAGATGAATAGCTTTGATAATAGTCTCTTACCAAACTTAGAGTTTGCATTTAAGTCTTCTATGAGAATAAGAAAATCAATTCATAGACACACATCTAGAAGAGATAGTGAAAGTGAAAGTGAAGAAGAAGATCTAGATGAAATAGAAGCACTTATGACTAGAAGAATGCAGAGAGGCAAAGGTAAATACAAATGTAAGTTACCACTTGTATTCTTTAATTGTAAAGAGATTGGACACTTTGCTGCAAGATGTCCTAACAAAAGAAAAGATGACAGAAGTAATGACAGATCTTTAGAGAAGAAATCTGACAAAGGTGATAACAAAGATTACAGAGGTTACCAACAATCAGAAAGAAGAGATACCCAAGACTACAAGGAAAAAGGCAAGAAAGCCAACTACCTAGCTGCTTGCAAAGATGAAGATACTGACACCGAACCAGATGAAGAAATTGAGATGGTATTTTTGGCTGTAAAGGATGATTCAGATGGAGATGAAAGGTATGAAGAAACTGCACTAATATCTAAGGTTAGTAAAAATGACATCTAGATTATAGATAGTGGCTGCACTCACCACATGACTGGTGACAAAGAAAAGTTTAATACTTTTGAGTATTATAATGGTGGTACAGTAAGAATGGGTAATGATACACCTTGTCCAGTTGAAGGTAAAGGAACTATAATGTTGAACAACCTGATTAAATGTGAAAATGCTTATTGCGTAAGAGGATTGAATTCTAATCTGTTGAGTGTTTCTCAGCTGAATAATTTAGGTCACAGAGTAGCATTTGAGAACAAGAAGGCAAAGATCTTCAATAAATCAGGAAGATTGATTGGTACCAGTGAACAGACAAAAGGTAATTTATTCTATCTGAATGATACTAACACCACTTGCTTAATGACTAGAAACGAAGACATATGGTTGTGACACAAAAGATTGTGTCATGTGAATTTTGACAACATGATGAAAAAAAGCAGAAGGAGAAATGTAAGAGGCTTACTAGCGATGACAAAGCCCGACAATATCATGTGCAAGAATTGTCAAAAAGGTAAAATAACAAAGTCTATTTTCAAAAGTAAAACCCATACATCTCATGATATTCTAGAATTAGTCCATACTGATCTATGTGGACCAATGAGGAAAAAAATTTATTATGGAGACAAATATTTTATTCTCTTTGTTGATGATTACTCTAGAATGATGACAGTTATGTTTCTAAAAGAAAAATATGAAGCATTCAAGATGTTTAAATGGTATAAGGCTATGGTAAAGAAAAAAAGTGGTAAGGATCTGAAATGTTTGAGATCAGATAGAGGAGGAGAATTTATATTAGATGAATTCACTAATTTCTATATAATGAGCATTGTATAAAAAGACAGGTTTCTGCACCAAGAAAACCACATCAAAATGAGATTACTGAGAGAAGGAACATATCAATAGTTGATTGTGCTAGAACACTGATGATAGAGAAAGGCATCACCCAAATCTTTTGGAGGGAAGCTGTCAGTACTGTTGTCTACACACTGAACATAGTACAATTGAAGGACACAAAGAAGACACCTTATGAGCTATGGTATGGTAAAACACCCAATGTAAGTTACTTCAAAATATTTGGGAGTCAATGTTATATCTTAAAGGATGATAGAAATGGAAACCTTGACGCCAAAAGTGATGAAGGTATTTTTCTAGGGTATTCTACCAAGAGCAAAGCTTATAAATGTCTTATCAAGGCTTCTAACAAAATTGTTGAAAGTGAAAATGTAAAGATAAATGAATTTGCAGAAAAGAATGAGCTAGAAAACACAAAAGAACCAGAGGACTACAAAAAGTTTGTATACTGTGAAGAACTCAACACTCTGCCTGAGAAACAATGCTTAATTCTAGAACAACAGAATGTTGCAACCGATGGTCAGACATTAATTACCGATGGTCAAGATAATGATCAAAATAATGTGCAAGGTGATGAAGAATAGAATGAAGATCAAAATGATGATCAAGCTGATAGACAAAGAGTTGAAATTGTACTTGCAAGATATGTAAGAATGAACCATCTAGAGATATAGATCATAGGAGATAAAAAAGTTGGTACAAGAATAAGAAGTAAGTCTTTAAACTCAAATTGTTTAATTTGTGAGTTTGAGCCAAAATCTGTCAATGCTGCACTTGATAATGAAGAATGGATAAGTGCTATGAATGATGAGATTG
>MU223804.1:3739116-3775747 GCA_018584345.1 Thuja plicata | reverse complement strand
ATAGATCAATGATTGGAAAACTCATGTATGTTGTACACACTAGACCAGATATTGCACATGCAGTAGGAATTGTTGCTAGATTTTTTGCTAACCCCAGGGAATCACATATGATTGCTGTGAAAAGAATTCTAAGATATCTAAAGAATACTGAGGAGTATGGCTTATGGTATAGAAGAGAAGGCAAATTTGAACTTAAGGTTTTTACGAATGCTGATTGGGTTGGAAATCTTGATGACCGAAAGAGCACAACTGGAGGAGCATTCTTTATGGGTGACATACTTGTCATATAGATAAGAAAGAAGCAAGGATGCATCTCTCAATCTACTGTAGAAGCAGAGTATGTTGTTGCTCTTACAAATTGCTCAAATATTGCATGGATCAAACAGTTGCTAGAAGATATGCATATGAAGATCTCAGAACCAGTGATTATCTATTGTGATAACACCAGTGAAACAAACATTTCCAAGAATCTAGTCATGCATTCCAAGATGAAACACATTGCTATCAAGTATCATTATTTGAGAGAACAAGTTCAAGCAAAGGGAGTGGTACTTGAGTATATGCAATCAAAAGAACAATTGGCTGATATCTTCACCAAGCCACTGCCCAAGGATACATTTGAGTACTTGAGAAAGAGACTATGGGTCAAACCCTTGTCTACCAGTCAGTAAAATGACTAAAGGCTACATCAGCCTTCATATTATCAAAATATTAGAAATGTTGATGCAAGCAAAGAGATGAACTTCAAAGCTACATCTATATACAGATAGGTATATATCAAAATCGAGCACCAGAGCATATTGTTGTATTGCAGATGGATAAGGGAAATTCAAGGAATATATTATGGATGGAGAGAAAAGATTTTTTCACATGAATGTCAGATATCTGTGAGATGTTTGTTTGGCATTGTTGTCAAAGCCAAAGGGAGAGAAATTATCCATATTATCAGATCTTTCTAGAAAGGGAAAGAGATTATTCATTATCATCTAAACTCCAACAGGGAGAGATCATATTCTTAGTGAGAGAAAATTGTATGGAAATATTATACAAATGGAGAGTTGTTGACAAGAGAAAAAGACATCAAAAGAGAAGAACAGTCAAGGGAGAGAAATTGACACAAGGAGACGAACTCAACACATCAGAATATGGAGAGATGCAAGAAATAAATCTAAGCTAAAATAGAGCTTAACAAAGGTCAGACATTTATTAGTTGATAGAACAAAAATATTGGTAATTTGATGAATCTCAACTACTATATTTTATATTGTATTATAAATAGTAGTGTGAAAATATAGTATGTTTCCATCAATGCCAAAGGGAGAGATTGATGACATGTAATTGATTGAATGTGTGACAATTTTAAGTTGAAGATAATGCAAGGCATTAAATAAGTTATTGTATTGTATTGTCATTGATGTCAACTTGATATCATCTGTATGGTCATGTACATAATTCCAAAGACTTCAGAGAATCAATGGAACAAAGGTTATGCTTTCAACAATGCATAAAAGTCAAGTATTCACTTAGTGAGAAACAATATGAACGGAATGCACACCAACGGTCAGGGTAAATAAAGACAATCACAGTGATACCCGATGAGCTAAAGTATAGTGTTGCCCAACGAAGCAAAACCACAGTGATGCCCAATGAGCAAAGTCAAAAGGTTGCCCGATGAGTAATATTCCAAAGACGGCTGACAGATGGAGATCATTCAAAGCTAACTGGAGTCAGACTGATGAAACTGTGAGTTGTAACCAACAACTAACTACAGAAGTGATCGACAAAATAGAGAGTTTAGAAAATGACAAAATATCTAGCTAGCAAGAGCTAAAGATAGACTTACCTAGTTTTTTTTTTTTTGTTTGACCAGAGTTAAGTAATTGATTTAAAGATGATTTGTACAGTTGGCAAGAAGATAATTACGAGAGAAATCAGGAGTTATTCTTTAAATGTAATTGGCTAGATTATTTTTCATGCCAAGAATCAAGAATCAAGAAACAGTGAATATCATGTCTATATAAGAGACAAGCTTAAGTCATTTACGAATGGGATTAAGGGGAGTGAATAGAAAGAGGATGCTGAAGAGAAACTAATGAAGAATAACTTCATACAGTCCTGATCAATCAAGTTGAAGGAGAGCTAAGGAATTCTATAGACACCGACGTACAGGGAAGCACAACATCATAGAGAAGAAAGTGTGGAGCACAAATAATTAAATTGATACATTGATCAGAGAGGTAATTTACTTAAATAGATTTGAAAATCTGCAATGCAAAGTTGCATCATGAACAGGTTATAGTGTTTCAGTTTAACCATTGAAGCATCAAGTCTCTTAACCGAGCAGGACTTGACAATCTTCTATATATTGAGGTACATCCCAAGGAGTGCCAAAAAGGTTGATTCATGAAAGTAGCATTGGATTTGCCCGATACCTATTGACAGTCTAAGGAGGCTGATTCAAGGATAGTAGCAATAGATGCCCGATACTAAGTGACAACCTCTATGTATAAAATCCTATACAAAGGTTGCACTTAATAGTGTGTTTGTAACCTTTAATAGGGTTGGATCCTAATAGGGTTCACTTTAGAAGAGTAAAAATTTGGGGTATCGGTCCCAGTAGTTTTTCCCCTAATATGGTTTCCACGTTAAAAATTTATGTGTTATGTGTGTATGATTCATTTCTTTATTGTTTTGTATCTGACATAGTTAACACTGGATTGATCAATATACTCTGCTTATTTACTGAGTTTTGGTAAATAGTTATACTGCTTATCGATAATCAAGAAAGAATAAGTAAAGAGAGAGAACACCAGCAGACGATTAATCAATATTAGTATTTCATGACATGCATCTTGTAGGGACTTAATTATTTGAGGTTTATTGATTGGTGGTTAAATTTTGAAGGATAAATTTTTGAGGCCACTGATTCACCCCCCCCCCGTCCTCTCAGTTATTACGAACAAAGGTATGGTGGGAATCAGTAACAACAAGTTGAAAAACAAACACATCACATTAGGATTTTAGTTAAGTGCTTCAATAAAGGACGCAATGCAATCTTCTTCAATGTCTATGACATCTAATTGAACACCAACACAAAATTATACCTTTCCAGACTATCTTCACGTAATGCAATCTTCTTCAATGTATATGACATCTAATTGAACACCATCTTGATCCAAAGTTTTAACCCTAAATTTTGCAGATTGTTTGAGTGTTGTCATCCATGTCTTGCCTACAATTCCAAATTCTTCATTCCATAAGTCATATACACTATTTTATGGTTTCCATGTGTTTAAGAATTTTGTCAAACGGTTACTCTGCATACTCTGAGGATTTGTAGGAACCCCCATTTTTGTTTTCTGAGAACATCGCATTCAAAGATCACGATTCTAATTCAGTTAATCATATATACACTATTATTTTAAATAGTTACTATGGAAGTGTTCCCTGCAATCGATGCAAACTAAATTTCTTAAATATGATGTGCACATCTCTGTCTTTAGACTTGGGAAACTCCTGCAATCATTTCATTTCATGACATAGCATCAAGCATAGGCATTCTTTCAAATAGATTGAAATGCTCACCATATTCCAATAACACATATGCATCTGCAAGAGTCACTAAAACAATTCTCACACTTAGATTCTACACAGTGCATAAAATAACAACAAATATAGACTCTTACCTAATTCTTCCAAACATGGGGTTGCACATCTATTTCTATCCTTTGTAGCCCTACATGGACTATGGCAGGGGAGGATACCTTGCGACTGGCGTGAAAGAAAGAGTGAAGGGCTTTGTCACTATTTTTTAAAACCCCACCGGTTCCATGCTTGAATCACTTCCCCCAGCACACCATCACCATGGATTTTCTCGGCGGCTCCAATGCCTCATTCTAGGCACAAAAAACCAAACTTACAGACCACAAATCCCCACCCGTGAGCCTTGCTTCTATTCTCTATGTTTTATCTATTTTTCCTACACTGCTTGATTCTAATACCATTTCCTTCTCTCTCCTCTATTTCCACCTCTGCTTTCCTCTGTGTCAAGTTTGTCTAATTTTCACCAAATTGGGGATCCTAGCTACTAAAAATGATGAAGGTGGTCGTGATGGTTATCTATTTTGTCAACAATTGTTGATGGGGACAACAGTGTGACACAGTAGTAATATGGGTTACCATGAAGCATCTTTGTGTCTTAGGAAATGTTTCCCCCAAGCACGTTGGTGGCATGATTCCTCTACAATCTGAACGCACACTGACAAGTAGCACAGTGTCACATCTGAGAACCGATGACTCCAATCCCTCTGCAAACTTCTCCAAAAACATTTTATGATGCCTTAAAAGCTTCCACGGATCATTCCCCAACTTGAACTGACAAATTCCAGTGAATGTCCCTGTCCTTGCAGGTAAATATCCTTATTGACTAGATAATTACAAAAAAATTCTAATTTTTTAAAGAATGTGTTAAATTAAAAAAAAAATTAAAATTTATTGCAAATACTAATCACAATCTTAATCCTAATCTAATCATGATGTTAACCATACCATAAGTTTTAACTGAATTAAACCCTAATTGTGATCTTAATTCTAAAGTAACCATAACATGAACTATAAGATAATTCTAATCCTAACACTAAATCCTAACCTTGACCATAATATTAACTATAATCCTTACCCTTATCTTTGTCCTAAACCAACTATTATGTAAACCATAATCATAACCATAATCCTAATCCTAACCACAAATCAAAACTCTATTCCTAACGAATCCAAACCATGATGTAAATGTTAAATATAATTCTAAACCTAATACTAAACCTTAACCCTAACTCTAACAATGATCATGATATAACCCTAACCATAATATTTTACTAATATATCATAATTAAAAATAATATTATGATTAATAATATAAAATATTATTATGATTAATAATGTAAAATATTATTATATATTTATATGATTATATTTGATAATACAAACACTATTAGATATATACTGAATTATTTATTGTCTTTCTTTATTTTAGGTTGTGTGTGTGTGTGTGTGCTACATTCAGAGGTATCTTTGTCAAGACATCTATTTGTAATCATAGTCACCTTAAGTGTAATAGGTGAGAATAATATCTCTCCACGTATTGTTTCATAGGTTTTGTAGCAATAGAGACTATTAAAAATATTTTAGCAAGTTTACATTATCATTAGATTTTTATTAGCAGCTTAAAGTTTCACATCTTTTAATGAAGTTATGTAACAAAAATAAAAATCTAAACTTTTGGAAGAATTATAGAAAATATAAAATTTTGTTAATAAACTCTATTAATTGAACAATAGAAAAAATTCATTTCAATTTCTTTGCGTATATAAATATATTATTCAAATTTTAATACATTAATCAAAACTTATTGTTAATAGGATAATTGAATTTATATTACTTACATTAATGTATGAAAAATATATCGAGTAAATAATCTTATATATGTGTATGTGTGTGTGTGTGTGTGTATATATATATATATATAGTTATCATCATACCTTTCTTCATCTTTGTCTTAAACTAAAATATTAGCTATCATGTAATATATCTTCGTCACCATCTAGCCTCCATTGAACCACATTTCTCATGACCAAATGCCGCCTCTACCATGAAGAATTCACTCTAGAAGCTATTGCATCTCCCTACCTAAGACGATATTGGTGGGTAATCATAACACAAGCAGTTATTGGGAGCAACCAACCACACATGTTAGCAGCTATGCATTGCTTAGTTCGTAGTCACGTGATATTTAACTAATAAAAGTTTAAGGTATAACTAGTGTTAGGAAATTGTATTAGTATGTGCATGAGTGTTTGGAAATAATAGTAAATACTTTTTTGCATTGACATTCTAGATTGTATTATTAGAAAGAGGAAAATAAATAAATATATCGTAGACAAAAGCTAATTGGAAAGAGAATGGATCAATTAGGACATAAAGATCTAATTACATTTTTAAGTCCTTATAATCCATTTCTTACATTTTATCTGACAAATGATGTATTGTTGAATGCAATCCGAACCGTTGATGCAAAGAGCATATACTATTATTTCCATAAACTCATGCACCTACTACATGGATTGTGAAAAACTCACATTCACAATTGCATTGGTCTTCTATGCATATTATTTATGGTCTTTAATCCCTTGCACTTGCACTTTTTTTTCAATAACTTTTCAACTTAAGTCTCTCCACCCTCTATATTATTAATTGGTAAAAGCAATGTCCATTTAGGTCATGCACAATATGTAGTATCCTGCTTGTAACCATAATGAGGTTTTCTTGCATGATAGTGATGCAATGTGGATGAATATCACGAAGACATATTTACAAAGGGAATAATGCAATAACCTTGGGAAAACAAATCATACATTTTCTCTTATATTTTTAGTATATTGAAGGAATTGTTGAACCCTATTGCACTGCATAAATGACAAGCCCCACCACAAATTTGTATAGTTGATGGACTGATTAAAATGTGGCATGCTTTCATTAGTAATGTGTGGAGAGGGTTTGATAATGAAATCCTTTGAGTGTGTAGTCTAGTTAAAAGACATTTATCTCTACCGAATCCCATGTCCTTGTAGACATATAGCATTTGATCAAGTTTTAGTAGAATGACCTTCAACCATTAATGGCACATCACCTGTTAGAAATCTATTTTTATTTATTTAATATATTCCTATGTGTGCTTAGGGACCTACATCATACCCCATAATGAAATCATTTTAATTGTAGTGTCATAAATTGTAAGCACCTTGCTAAGGTGTACAATTCATTCTTATTTAGCACCCATTTTAGTGTGTGTTCATTCTTCTCTGCATCATTAAACTTTATTATTCATTTAATTAATAAATATTTAAATATTTACCACTTTATTAATTCAATATCATCAACAATAAGCACATTTTTAGTGGTTAAGGTTGGTTAGGTGACTGATCTATAATATCATAGAGCCTTTCTAAGGAGTTTATATGTGAAGCCTGACATGGATGTGTGGATTAAAGCTTGGAAACATGGAAGATTTATTGGAATTTTTTTTTAATATTTCATCATTATTCATTTGAACTTTGTAAGTGCATGTATTCTTTATTGAATAATACATGGAGTATGGATGCTTTTGAAGGAAATTCTTACCTCTTCAGGGTTTTCCAAGGCATATCTTATGTTATTATGTGATTTTTCTATTTCATATATGCATTATGGCTATTTTATAAGCCTGTATGGATAGTTTTCTCTCATTGATTATCTAGGTAATTGAATAAATTAATTGGGTATTGATGCAATATTTCCTAAAAGATTAGAATTTATTTTTTATTGTTTAGTATATTACAAATTTTTTTTATAGTTAGAATATTTTGATAGTGAAATAATATTATGTTTTGTATCCAATTTTACAAAATATTTTTTGTTATAGAATCATATTTGTATTCCTTTGAAAGATTTAGTGAAGATGAAGGGATTGTTGGAAACTACAAATGAAACAATTATTATATTGTCATTGATGTCAAACCTTAACTGGTAAGACAATTGCTACCTTGTAAAGTGCCATATCAATTGATTGATGAAGAAGATTTGAAAAGAAGAGATAACAAGAATACCTGGTGAAATGGTTGAGTTATGTGAAACTACAATGTGTACTTGATGAGATCGCATGTTGAAAAGGTAATATACAGTTTTTTAAGTCTAAGTGAAGTTTGAATGACTACAAGATTAGTCTTGACCGAGTAATAGAGCATAATATTAAGGAACTTATGTTTGTTCCAAGTGATGTGAGTGTTGACCGACTGCTAGTACATGCCAAGAAAATTTAGTTTTGACTGAGCATCAATATTTTCCGAGTGTCAGTAAATTACCAAGTTATCTAGTGATAACCAAGCGGAAGAATACAATATTGACCGAGAATCAATATTTTGACAGTTTGAGAGAGATTTGAGATCCCAGTTGACATAGTTGATTTTATTTGAATATGTGAAGCGTATTAAAGATAAGGATGATTGTTGTAGAGAATTAAATGAGCATTTAATATATGTGTAACCATTTTTACGTATGGATTCAAGAAGGAGTTTTAGGATGTATTCTACAATGTAGATGGAAACAAAATGTTGAAAGGATTCATTGGATTTGACCAAACCCTAAGATCTATGGTGATGATTAAGTGGAAAAAGATCAAGCTACTTGATCAGAGAGGTATAAGATTAACCTAATTGTAGGTTATGTGTGTGTGGTATGAGGTTAATTCAGTTGATTGGAAAAATCTAAGAAGAAGGAAGAAAAGGCTGAAGAGAGCAGTAGAGCTATAGAGTTGTGATTGCTTGAAGGATTTCTAGAAGAACTGAGTGATCTAGAAATGAAAATGGAGGCCATTCAATGAATTATCATTTAAGCTATAATTGGATATGTATTTGCAAAGTGAGTTGTATGTTTCAGATCACCATTTGTTGTTACTTTCTAACCATTATATCAGTTGCAAAATCCTTTTAAACAAGGTTGACCTAACAGTCATATTGTTAAATCCTTTAATCAAGGTGACATTCTGATGGAATGGTCTAAGCCCTCTAACAAGGCTCAATTTTAATATAGTGATTAAATCCTTTAACTGGGTCACATTTAACCTTTTGTAATGTAACCTTTAACGGGGTTGGCTTTTCAAAGAGCTCACTTCAGAAGAGTGAAAAATTGGTAGCATGTTACTAATGGTTTTTCCCATATTGGGTTTCCATGTTAAATCCCAGTGTTATACTTGTGTGAATGTTATTTGATGTGTTGCATTGTTAGGAGTTTTATATTCTGCAATTTGATTACATTATGATAGTAAACTGTAAGTTTATGTTATTGATTATATGCTATAGAGACCGAGTGGATTAATGAGTGGATATGAGTTGGTTGAAGTATTTGAAAGTTCAATTGGTACATATAAGCGTAGGATAACTGATTCACCCCCTCCCCCTCTTAGTTTTTTTGAGTCATTCTAAAAATGGTATTAGAGCTTTGTGGTGCTTGTAGAGAAAAGTTTGATGGTACTTGAAGCTAAACATCAAGACGTATAAAAAGGAGGTACCGAGGTTGAACAAAGCGAACTTACCTAGATGGAAAATTTTGATGAAGTTACACCTAGCTAGAATTGGAGATACTGCAAATTACTATGTGGAAAATGATTAGATAACAGTGCCTACTTGTATGACAGCTCAGTAAATGTAAGAAAAACAAGAACACAACCAAGCAATGTTGGAGATTGCATCAGACCTAAGCTATCCTCAATTTGAAGAGATAAAAGATTTCAAAACTGCAAAAGAAATGTGGGATACACTGGCAGCTATCTAGGGAGGTGATACAAATGTACTGAGAACCAAATCTAAAAGCTTGAGAGGTAAGTTTGATTAAATAATAATGCAAGATGGTGAAACTATTGTTCATTATTGTAGCTAAGTTAAGGAGGTTGTAAATGCTATTAGAGGAGCTAATGGAACTATTAGTGATGGTACTGTTATAAGCAAGGTACCAAGAAGCTTCCTTCCTATATATGTTATTAGAGTTTATTCTATACAAGAACTGAGATGTACCAGGTGGTAACAACTTAACTCTGGAAGGTCTATTTGGTAGACTTGCTGCTTTTGAAATGTCAATTTTTGATAATTTCACTCATCGCCATGTTGATTCTACACTCAAATCACAATTGATTCTTCATAAATCAAAGAAAGGAAAAGAAAGACATGTGAATAACGATAGTGACACTTCTGATGAAGATCTTGATGAACTTGAAGCACTTATGGATAGAAGACTACCAAGAGGAAGAGGAAAATTCAAAGGTAAACTTCCTATAATATGTTTTTCACATAACAAAATTGGCCATATTGTTGCAAGATTTCTTGACAAGAATGACAAGGATGAGAGAAGAAAAATAAAGTATAAAGACAAAAGGGATGAAATACATTTTAGAAGGTATAAGGATTATAAGGACAAAGGTAAGAAATCCTGCTATATTGCTGAAGAAGAAACTAATAGTGAATCTGATAAATCTGATGACACTGATATAGAAGTTGTTTATATTGCTATGAAAGATGATTCTGATGAAGATAAAAAAAATGCACATATTTCATATATGAGTAAAGGTGATAGATGGATAATTGATAATGGTTTCTCATATCACATGACTAGTGATAAAAGGAAATTTGAAACCTTAAAATATTGCAAAGGTGGTAGTGTTAAGTTTGGAAATGACAAACCATGTCCTGTGAAAGGAAAAGGATCAATAAAACTGACTGATAAGATCATATGTGACAATTCCTATTGCATTGAAGGAATAACTATAATTTTTTGAGTGTTGCTCAGTTGAATACTTGTGGATAGTGATTTGAGTTCCACCAAAAAAAGGCTATAATATTTGATGCCATTAGTGAACTAATTGGAAGTGGAGAACAGAGAAGAGGTAATTTGTTCTATCTAGATTTATCTGATGAGACATGTTTTTTTGCACAATGTGATGATATATAGTTATGACATAAGAGGTTATGTCATGTGAACTTTGAAAATTTGGTAAACATTCTAGTAAGATGAAAAGAGTAAGAGTGTTACCAAGATTTAAGAAACCTGATAATATTATGTGTAACAATGCCAGTTGGGAAAAATGACAAAGTCTAGTTTTAAGAGAAAACCCTATACTTTTGATGATATTCTCGAATTGGTTCATAGGGACCTTTGTGGACCTATTGGTGTACAACACTACTGAGGTGTTAAATATTTCATACTCTTTGTTGATGATTACTCTAGAATGATGACTGTAATATTTCTCAAAGAAAAATTTGATGCTTTTCAGTTGTTTAAGTGGTATTTGGTAAAATTGTAAAAAGAGAAAGGTGAGAACTTGAGATGTGTGAGATCTGATAGAGGAGGAGAGTTTATATCTAACGAGTTCAACTTATTCTACAATAATAGATGAATTAAAAGATAGATGTCTTCTCCAAGGACTCCCCCACAAAATGGCATAGCCGAGAGAAGGAATGGATCAATAATGAATTGTGCTAGAACACTGATGATAGAAACAAAATGTTGCACAAAAGTACTGGAGAGAAGCTATAAGTACAACAATCTATACCTTGAACCAAGTACTGGTCAAGAAAGAAAAGTATGAAGTGGAATGCAAGAAAGAACCTGAAGATTAGATATCTTTCATTGATATGAATGAAGGAGAGCCTGACAATTGTTGGAAAGATTGTTTGGAAAGCTACAATGGAAACAATTATTTTTTTGTCATTGATGTTGAACCTTAACTGGTGAGACTATTGCTATCTGTTTGAGTACCATATCTATTGATGTAAAGAAAAGGATAACAAAAAGAAAAAGGGAAATAGTTGAGTTATGGGTAAACACAAGGGTACTTGATCATTTGGCACATTGGCAAAGGGATATGTTGTTTATATTTCAAGTAGATGACAGTTCACTGAGAAGTTGATGTCGAGAAAAGTGAAGTTGATGCCGAGCACTGTAAAGTTGATGCCAACCAAAGCTAGTGATGGTCGAGCGCTAGTGAAATGCCGAGGAATATAGATGCGACCGAGTGGAAGAACAAAGTGTTGGCTGAGCAACAATATTTTTATTATGGATGAGCTTTGAGATCTCTGGCCGACTTAGTTGATCTTATTGGGATATGTAAAGTTAAAATTAAAGATTGATTCACATTATTTAATGCATGGGTAACTGCAATTAATGCATGGATTCAAGATTTGATTAAATACTAATTTGTAGAAGTAAAAGGTAATGTAATTATGGAAACATCTATTAGATCTAACCTAACCTAAGATCTACGATCTTGATTAAGCAGAAAAAGATTTATTCGACCTAGATGGAGAGGTATATGATAACCTCAAGGGGTTATTCATGGATATAGCTGTGTATGCAGAGTATGCAAGAGGATTGCATGGTTAATTGATTGATTGGAAAGATCTAAGTAAAGAAGGCTAAGCAAAGAAGCAGAAAGAGATTGCTTGACAAATTTCCAAGTAGATCTGGAGTTTGAGATGAGAGTGGAGGTCACTCAGTAAATTAGCATAAGAGCCGAATTGGATCTGGATTGCAAAGTAAGTTGTATGAGTCAGATCAAACCTACTAATTACCTTCTAACTATTGTATCAGTTAAAATCCTTTAACAAGGTTTACCTAACAGTCATTGTATAAATCCTTTGAGAAAGGTGACATTCAGATTGGAATGTTCTAAGTCCTCTAACAAGGCCACTCCTAACAGGGTGATTAAATCCTTTAACCAAGTCACATTTGACATTGTGTGTTGTAACCTTTAGTAGGGTTGGCTCCTAACAGAGCTCACTTTAGAAGAGTGAAAATTGTGGTAGCATGTTACTGGTGGTTTTTTCCATATTGGGTTTCCATGTTAAATCATGGTTTGAAAATGTGTGAATATTTATGTTGTGTTTTACTCTTAAGTTTTTGCAAGCTTATTTCATTATTACACTAAATTGCACACTTTTATATTATTGCTGCCAAGCAGATCTGAATTTTTCAAATTGGTATAAAGTGTTAATGGGCACACCTGGACCTGAGGATAACTGATTCACCCCCCCTCTCAGTTATTCTAAATTCAATCTAACAACTGGTATTAGAGCTTAGTTCTCTTGAAAAAGTTTGAAGGTACTTGGAGCAAAAGATCAAGATGTATAAAAGGGAGGTACTGAAGTTGAACATGGATAACTTTCCTGCATGGCAAAGTTTGATGAAATTTCACTTGGCTGGTGTTGGTGATTCAGCTAAATGTCATATTGATCAAGAATATGTATCCCCTACAGGAGCTCTCAATGCTGCACAGTTAAGAGAAAAGCAAGAACATAATCAAGCAGTGTTGGAGATTGCGTCATCCCTGCTCTATCATGAGTTTGAAGACATAAATGACTATAAAAGTGCAAAGAAAATGTGGGATGCACTTGAAACCATCTATGGAGGTGACACAAATGTGCTAAGACCCAAATCTGAAAGCTTGAGAGGTAAGTTTGATGAAATAAAAATGTAAGAAGGAGAAAATATAGTTTCATATTATTGTAGGATAAACAAAGTTGTAAATTCTACTATAGGAGCGAAAGGAATCATTGATGATAACACCATCATGAGAAAGGTACTCAGAACACTTCTTCCTATTTATGTTATTAGAGTATCTATAATTCAAGAATTGAGATGTACTCCTAACAACAATTTGACTTTGGAAAGTTTGGTAGGCAAACTTACTTCATTTGAGATGTCAAATTTTAATAACTATAATCCACAAGCCATTGAATCTGTATTCAAGTCCCAGATGGTCCTCAATAAATCAAACAAAGCAAAGAAATGTGTAGATAGTAACAACGACACTTCTGATAATGATCTAGAAGAACTTGAGGCACTTATGGCAAGAAGACTATCAAGAGGAAAAGGAAAATTCAAAGGCAAACTTCCTATTATTTGTTTTTCGTGTAAAAAAGTTGATCATATTGCTCCAAGATGTCCTGACAAGAATGACAAAGATGAGAGAAGAGACATCAAGTATAAAGACAGAAAGGATGATCGAGACTTCAGGAAGTACAAGGATTACAAAGATAAAGGTAATAAATCTTGTTATATAGCTGAAGAAGCTTCTGACAATGAATATGATAAATCTGATGAAAATGATATAGAAGTTGTGTATGTTGCAATGAAAGATGATTTTGATGATGATGAGAAAATTGCACTAATTTCTTATATGAGTAAAGGTGATCGGTGGATTATTGATAGTGGTTCTTCACATCACATGACCAGTGATAAAGATAAATTTGAAACCTTAGATTAGTGTAAAGGTGGTTATGTTAAATTTGGAAATGATACACCATGTCGTGTTAAAGGGAAATGATCAATTCAATTGATTGACAAAATCAGATGTGATGATGTATATTGGGTTGATGATCTTAAGTATAACTTATTGAGTGTTTCACAGCTGAACACTTCTAGTTACAGAGTTGAATTCCATACCAAGAAAGCAAAGATCTATGATTTCAATGGAGAATTAGTTGGAAGTGGTGAGCAGACAAAAGGTAACTTGTTTTATCTAGATTTAACTATTGAGACATGCTAGTTTGCACAATATAGTGATGTTTGGTCATGGCATAAAAGGTTGTGCCATGTAAACTTTGATAACTTAGTAAGCATAATCAAATTGAAAAAGGTTAGAGGGCTGCCTAAGTTAAAGAAACCTGAAAATGCAATGTGCAAGCAATGTCAATTGGGAAAGATGACTAAATCTAGTTTTAAAAGTAAAACTCATACTTCTGAGGATATTTTAGAATTGGTTCATACTGACCTTTGTGGACCTATTGGTGAGAAAATTTATTGGGGAGACAAATATTTTATCTTATTTGTTAATGATTACTCTAGAATGATGTCTGTTATGTTTTTTAAAGAAAAATATGATGCGTTCCAGTTGTTTAAGTGGTACTTGCAAAAAGTTGAAAAGGAGATAGGTAAGAGTCTGAAATGTCTGAGATCTGATAGAGGAGGCAAGTTTATCTCTAATGACTTTAACAAGTTTTGCAATGACAGAGGGATAAAAAGATAGATGTCTGCACCTAGGACACCACCACAGAATGGTATAGCTGAAAGAAGAAATTGATCTATCATGGATTGTGATAGAACACTAATGATGGAGAAAAATGTTGCATAGAAATATTAGAGAGAAGTTGTAAGTACAATGGTCTATACCCTTAACAAAGTACAAGTCAAGAAAGGTACAAATGCTACACCTTATGAGCTATGGTATGGATATGCACATAGTGTAAGATATTTTAAAGTTTTTGGAAGTAGTTGTTTCATACTGAACGATAACAAAAATGGGAAACTTGATGCTAAAGGTGAGGAAGGCATATTTCTTGGATATTCAACTAAAATTAATGCATACAAGTGTTTGAATTCTAACACTAAAAAAATTGTGGAAAGTGCAAATGTTAGAATTGATGAATATGTAGAAATAAATGAAGCTGAAAGCATGACTGAGCTTGAGAGTTACAAATCATTCACCTATCTTGATGAGGAAGATTCTAATGAACTGAGAATGAAGTTGTTGAGCAATAGTCTGAACCTACCGAGTCACAGAATGAAAGTGTTGGGCAACAGGAGGTAACTGCTGAGCTATCTGATGGAGATGCCGAGTCATAGTTTCAACCTGAATTAAACATGAATGATCAATCTGAAGCACATAAAGAACCTACTTTGGAAAAGTATGTTAGAAGGCACCATAAAACTGATCAAATCATGGGAGAAAAGGATTCTGCAGTTATGATAAGAATAAAATTGAGAGAAGATACTTTCTTATTATGTGATTTTGAGCCTAAACCAGTAGAAGATGCTTTAGACAATGAAGACTGGATTCCATCCATGAACGAAGAAATTGAACAGATTAAAAAGAATAATACTTGGACACTTGTACCTAGGCCGAATGATAAAAATGTAATTGGTACTAAGTGGGTATTCATAAACAAGCTGAATGAACATGGAGAGGTAACAAGGAATAAAGCTAGACTAGTATGCAAGGGTTATGCACAAGAGGAAGGAATTGACTATGAAGAGACATTCTCTCCAGTTGCAAGATTGGAAGGTGTAAGAACCTTACTTGCATATGCAGCCTACAGAGGATTTAAAGTCTATCAAATGGATGTGAAGTCAGCATTTCTAAATGGGATATTAGAAGAGGAAGTATACATTAAACAAGCTGATGGATTTTTTGACCCAAGCAAAAGAAATATGGTTTGCAAATTACACAAAGCACTTTATGGACTGAAGCAAGCACCCAGAGCATGGTATGAGAGATTGCACAATTATCTGATGAAGATTGGATTTGCAAGAATAAATGACAACAACAATCTGTATTTGAAGACAAAGCAAACTAAAGGTACTTTATTTGCTGAAATTTTTGTTCATGACATCATCTTTTGTGGACAAGATATGTTATGCCAAGCATTTGCAAAGGAGATGCAAACTGGATTTGAGATGTCTATGTTTGGTGAGATAAAACTTTTTGTTGGTTTACAAATATATCAGATTAAGAATGGTATCTATATTACTCAATCAAAATATATCAAAGAGATACTAAAAACTATTGGAATGGAAGATTCAAAACTAGTGAGTACACCTATGGCTACTAGAAAGAAGTTAACCAAAAATGATGAGACAAAAGAAGTAAATCAAACATTGTACAGATCAATGATTGGAAAACTGCAATATGTTGTACACAGTAGACTTGATATTGCATTAGTTGTTGGAATTGTTGCTAGATTTTCTACCAATCCTAAGGAAACTCATATAATGGGAGTAAAATGGATTATGAGATATTTGAAAGGAATAAATGAATATGGTCTATATTACAAAAGGAATGAGAAATTTGAACTCAGAGTTTATACTGATTCTGATTGGGCTGGAAATATAGATGACAGAAAAAGAACCACATGAGGAGCATTTCTTTTGGGAAAAAGATTAGTTTCATGGACAAGCAAGAAACAAAATTGCACCTCACAATCTATAGTTAAAGTCGAGTATGTGGTAGTAGCAGTTAATTGCTCTAATATTGTCTGGTTAAAGATACTACTAAAAGGTATGAAAGAAGAGATCACAGAACCAGTTGTCATATATTGTGATAACACAAGTGCCATTAATATTTCTAAGAACCCTTTAACCCACTCTAAGACAAATCATATAGCTATCAAATATCATTACTTGAGGGAGCTAGTTAAGAAGAAGGAAGTGAGACTGGAGTATCTGAACACTAAGGAACAGTTAGCTGATATATTTACAAAGGCACTACCCAAGGATGCTCATGAGTATCTACGACGTAAATTAGGGGTGATTCCCCTAACTGAGGCTAATTAGTTCAGAATGGTACTGTTGCATCAAATGTTATATTCAAAATATTTTTCACATTGATGCACATACAGTCACACTTTAGGATGCTGCCTAAAGTTGTGAAAGATAGACAAGGACATAAAAAGAAAATCAGTCATAAGCAAGATGACATGAACAACATGATATAGATTTTTAGAATAGAAGAATCTGCATGATGAAGATATCAACATCTTTGGCATTGTTGTCAAAGAGGGAGAGTTTACTGAAAGAGGGAGAAATATACTAAGAAAAAGTGATTGATGAAAAAAAATAGAAAGACATCAGTGTGATCACAAAAATAAAGGGAGAAAATTTTTACAAGATGAGAATCAAAATGAAGGTAAAGACATTAATGAAGATTTGTTCATATCAAGGAACACCAACAGACTTTTTGGATTGTATGGTAACTATGGTTGAAAATTATTGTTTTATTGTTTAGTGTTTCCATCAATGCCAAATAGGGATATTGTTGGAAAGATTGTTTGGAAAGATACAGTAGAAACAATTATTATTTTTTCATTGATGTCAAACCTTAACTAGTGAGACTATTGCTATTTGCTTGAGTACCATATCTATTGATGTAAAGAAAAGGATAACAAGAAGACTGAGGGAAATGGTTGAGTTATGGGTAAACACAAGGGTACTTGATCATTTGGCACATTGGCAAAGTGATATGTTGTTTATCTTTCCCTGACAGTTCACTCAGAAGTTGATTCTGAGAAAAGCAAAGTTGATGCCGAGCAATGTGAAGTTGATGCCGAGCGAAGCCAGTGATGGCTGAGCGCAAGTGAAATGCCAAGGAATATAGAGGCGACCGAGAAAAAGAACACAGTGTTGACCGAGCAACATTATTTTGATTATTGATGAGATTTGAGATCTCTGGTTGACATAGTTGATTCTATTGGGATATGTAAAGTTAATTAAAGATTGATGCACGCTATTTAATGCATGGGTAACCATAATTAATGCATAGATTCAAGATTTAATTAAAGACTACTTTAGAGAATTAAATGGTAATGTAATGATGGAAAGATCCGTTGGATGTGCCCTAACCTAAGATCTATGATCTTGATTAAGAGGCAAAAGATTTATCTGACCTAGATGGAGAGGTATATGATAACCTCAAGGGGTTATTCATCAATATAGCTATGTATGTAGAGTATGCAAGAGGATTGCATGGTTAATTGACTGATTGGAAAGATCTAAGAAAAGAAGGCTAAGTAGAGAAGTAGAAAGAGATTGCTTGACGAATTTCCAAGCAGATCTGGAGTTTCAGATGAGAATGGAGGTCACTTAGTGAATTAGCATAAGAGCCAAATTGGATCTGGATTGCAAAGTAAGTTTTATGAATTAGATCAAACCTGTTGATTACTTTCTAACCATTGTATCAATTAAAATCCTTTAACAAGGTTGACCTAACAGTCATTGTATAAATCCTTTGAGAAAAGTGACATTCATATTGGAATGTTCTAAGTCCTCTAACAAGGCCACTCCTGACAGGGTGATTAAATCCCTTAACCTAGTCACATTTGACAGTTTGTTTTGTAACCTTTAGAAGGGTTGGCTCCTAAGAGAGTCCACTTCAGAAGAGTGAAAATTTTGGTAGCATGTTACTGGTGGTTTTTCCCATATTGGGTTTCCATGTTAAATCATGGTGTCAAAATGTGTGAATGTTTATGCTATGTTTTACTATTAAGTTTCTGCAAGCTTATTTCATTATTACAGTAAACTGCACACTTTTATATTATTGCTGCCAAGCAGATCTAAATTGTTCAATTTGGTATAAAGTTCTAATGGGCACACCTAGACATGAGGATAACTGATTCACCCCCCTTCTCAGTTATTTTGAATTCATTCTAACAACAATGTACCTGAACCTGAAAAAGAAGCTCACGAACAACAAAATGATGTTGCCGACCAACAAAAATAATATGTCAAGTTAAAGAAAGATATTTCAGAGCATCAAGAGAAGAGTGTTGAGGAAGAAGCAGATACACAAAATGAACCTGAAATTAATTTTCATGATGCATCTTAGGATGAACAACAAGAGAAAAAAGGACCAGATCTTACACTAGAAAAGTATGTAAGAAGACATCATAAACCAAATCAAATTATTGCAGATAAAGATTCAAAGGTCATGACAAGAAGAAAATTAAAAAATTAGACATGCTTATTATGTGAATTTGAGTCAAAATCAGTGAAATATGCTTTGGGTAATGAATATTGGATATAGGACATGAATGAAGATATTGAACAAATTAAGAAGAACAAGACCTAGATAGTAGTACCTAGACAAAATGACAAGAATATTATTGGAACAAAGTGGGTATTTAGAAATAAGTTGAATGAACATGGAGAATTTATAAGAAATTAGATCAGACTACTATGCAAAGGTTATGCACAAGAAGAAGACATTGACTATGGTGAGACGTTTGCCCCAGTTGCAAGATTGGAAGGAGTAGGAACTTTGTTGGCTTATGTAGCTTACAAGGGATTCAAAGTATATAAAATTGATGTCAAATCAACATTTCTGAATGGAATACTAGAAGAAGAGGTATACATTGAACAATTTGAAGGATTTTTTGATTCAATTGTGAATAATATGGTTTGCAAGCTACATAATTCACTGTATGGATTGAAGCAATCCCTTAGAGCATGGTATGAGAGATTACGCAATTACTTAGTCAAGATTGGATTTACAAAGACAAATGACAACAATAATCTGTACTTAATTCTGAGAAAGGTAAAGGGATATTGTTAGCTGAAATATTTTTTGACGATATCATATTTGGAGGACAAGATGTTTTATGTCGACTATTTGAAAAAGAGATGCAAAATGAATTTGAGATGTCTATGTTTGGATAGATCAAAATTTTTGTTGGTTTGCAAGTATATCAGATGAAGAAAGGTATCTACATTACACAACCTAAGTATATCAAGGAGATACTAAATTTTTTTGGCATGGAGGACTCCAGACCTGTAAGTACTCCTATGAATACTCGACAAAAAACTATCAAAGACTGATGAGACAACGAAAGTGAATCAAATCTTGTATAGATCAATGATTGAAAAAATAAAATATGTTGTCCACAGTAGACTAGATATTGCATTAGCAGTTGGGATTTTTGCAGGATTTTCTGCAAATCCTAAAGATAGTCACATGTTGGCAGTAAAAAGGACTCTAAGATATTTGCAGAGAATAGAGGACTATGGATTATATTACAAGAAGTTTGAATTGAAAGTTTACACAGATGCAGATTGGGAAGGTACCATTGATGACATCAAGAGTAGAAGTGGTGATGCATTCATTTAACGAAAGAGATTAGTCACTTGGACAAGCAAGAAACATAACTGTATTTCTCAATCTACAACAGAGGTTGAATATGTCACAACAATAGTGAATTGTTCAAACATAGTGTAGATCAAGCAATTGTTGAAAGGTATGAATGAAGAGATCACAAAACCCATTGTTATTTTTTGTGATAACACTAGTGCTATTAATATTTCAAATAACCCTATGATGCATACAAAGACCAAGCATATTGCTATCAAGTATCATTACTTCAAAGAGCTGGTACAAAACAAAGATGTAAGACTTGAATATGTTACTACAAAGGAAAATTTGGCAAATATATTTACTAAGGATTTACCTAAGGATGCTCATGGGTATCTAAGAGATAAATTAGGGGTGCTTCCCTTATCTGAGACTAACTGATATCATATGGAGTGGTTGCATAAAATGTACTAGTAGGGTAAAAGCACAATAATGTGTCACCCTTTTACAAAAGAAAAGGTCAACATCACCAAAACCGTAAAACTTCAAGGGCATAAAAGTCACATTTCTATTGAGAATTTGAAGATGATGTAAACTGATGAAATGTGTCCAATAGGATGAATTATATGCCTATAATTTTTATAAAAACAATTGAACCAAAATTAATATGTTTTTTGAATTTTTTATGTGTATTTTTCATTTTCTGAAAGAACTGTAAATCAGGGAGTTTACTTCCCGCCAAATCATTATAAGTAAAACATTGTTTTTTCCTCAAATTTCACAATATGTTTTAGATGAAATGTATATGTAGTGCATAAAAAAATAAATAAGTGTTTTCGATATATAGTTTTCCCGTTATAAGTATTCAAAGTCAAACTTACTTGAAATCAACAGTTTTTGTCTCCCGCCATTTTTCCCCCATCAAAACTATACCAAAAACCAGATAAATTACATATTATTGAAGATGAATCTCTTCTCTAGTGTTATCTATGATTTTAAAATTTTTATGAATTAATTTAGAATTATTTATTATTATCTGAAGCAATGACTTCTGAAATCTTTAATAACCTACATGTAGTTTTTAATGAATTTGTTCAATGTTTTGTAGTCAAAACAATATAAAATTTATATGTCAAGAATCGTAGTTCCGAGATCTAGAAAAGGGTACTTTTATTTTTTTGACATTGTCTAGTTTGAACAGAGAAAAAAATAGCAGAAGTGCAAACTTCTTGATTTTTTATGTTTTTGGAGGTTTGGCTGCCACATGGCATGCCACCTAGGTAGACTCCCATTGGCTTGCACACGAGCCAACTTGGCCATGTAGGCGCCATTCAGTGCCATGTTGATGCCATGTTGACTCAGCCGAGTTAGACTGGGCCAAGTTGGACTAGGCCGAGTCTAACTCGGCCGAGTCAATCCAGTTATCTTAAGAGGTGACAGATTATTGTGCTTTTACCCACCAAATAGAATATCTGACAGATTGATGCAAAAGGTGGTCACACTTTAGGATTTTCCTAAAGCTATGAAGTGTTAAGAAAATGATGTTTATCAATCATAAGAAAGATGACAGAGGGAGTATAGAATTCAAAAACCTAACACATAGATAACTACATGATGAAGATGTATGTCTTTGGCATTGTTGTCAAAGAGGGAGAATTGGAAATGAAAAAATTACTAAGGGAGATATACCATTAGTGAAATTAGTAAGGAAACAAAGAGGGAGATAAGCTATGGAGAGAAATATATCCTAGAGGAAGAAATATTTGTATTGGAGAGAATCAAAATGAAGCTAAGGACATTAATAAAAATCTGTTTACATAACATACTTTTTGGATTATTTGAGAACCTTACATGTATTGCTGGTTTGCATGTGTTTGCCATCAATGCCAAAGAGAAAGATTGTTGGAAATTGTTATTGAAACAATTGTTATATTTTCATTGATGTCAAACCTTAACTGATAAGACATTTTCTATCTTGTAAAGTGCCATACCAATTGATTAGTGAAGAAGATTTGAAAAGAATATATAAAAAGAAGACCTGGTGAAATGGTTGAGTTATGTGAAACTACAATGGGTACTTGATGAGATCGCACCTCGACAAGGTAATATATTATTTATCTTAAGTCTAAGTAAAGTTTCAATGACTACAAGATTATTCTTGACCCAGTAACAGAGCATAAGATTAAGGAACTTATGTTTATTCTGAGTGATGCGAGTGTCAAACGAGTGCCAATACATGCCAAGAAAATTTAGTATCCACTAAACATCAGTATTTTATGAGTGTCAGTAAATTCATGAGTTATCTAGTGATGACCGAGTGTTAGTATTTTGACATCTTGAGAGAGATTTGAGAACCCAGCCAACATAGTTAATTTTCTTGGGATATGTGAAGCATACTTAAGATAAGGATGATTGTTGTGGAAAATCAAATGAGCATTTAATGTATGTTTAACCATTTTTTATGTATGGATTCAAGGAGTTTTAGGATGTATTGTACAATGTAGATCAAAAGGAAATGTTGGAAGGATTCGTTGGATCTGACCAAACCCTAAGAACTACAGTGATGATTAAGTAGAAAAAGATCGAGCTAGCTGATTAGAGAGGTACAAGATTAACCTAATTATAGGTTATGTGTGTGTGGTATGAGGTTAATTCAGTTGATTGGAAAAATCTAAGTAGAAGGAAGAAAAGGCTGAAGAGAGTAGTACAACAATGCATAGTGGTGATTTCTTGAAGGATTTCCAAGAAGATCTGAGTCATAGAAATGACAACGTAGGCCAGTTAGTGAATTGGCATTTGAGCTATAAAGGGATCTATATTTGTAAAGCGAGTTGTATGTTTTAGATCATAAAATTCTATTACTTTCTCACCATTGTATCTATTGCAAAATTGTTTTAAACAAGGTTGAGCTAACAGTCATATTGTTAAATCCATTAATCAAGGTGACATTCTAATAGAATGGTCCAAGCCCTTTAATCAAGGTTAGATTCACATTTAACAGTGTGTATTCTAACCTTTAATTGGTTGGGGTTTCATAGAGCTTACTTCAGAAGAGTGAAAAATTGGTAGCATGTTACTGGTGGTTTTTCCCATAGTGGGTTTCCATGTTAAATCCTGGTGTCATACTAGTGTGAATGTTATTTGATGTAGTATACTGTTAAGAGTATTATTTTCTGCAAGTTTATTATAGTAGGATAGTAAACTGCAAGTTTATGATATTGATTATATTCTATAAAGACTGAGTGGATCTGAGTTGGTTGAAGTGTTGGAAATTTTAATTGGTACATCTGGACCTAGGATAACTTATTCACCCCCTCTTAGTTATTCTGAATCATTCTAACAAGGATTACTTTTGCCGAGAAAATATCTCTTGTAAAATTTTATGTTCTCGTACACTCATATCAATTACATATACACATATGCATTGAAAGTATAATATACAATTAGAACAAACACAAAATAGGTTGATCTCAAGAATTGTAATGTAGTTTCATGTAGTGAATCATTCCCATGACACTTGAGTACAACCTTAAAGAATTAAAAGATAACTCATTAAGATTTCTATGAAGTTTTAAAACCTAAAGATTTAGCAAATTAGAGATTTTTATATTGAAATTAATGATTTAAATTATGTGTTTAACAATAATATGCAAACTAAATACCTCATGAGTTATATTTGATTTTTAAAACTTAAACAAATTCTTTAATTAAATCTAAATTAATTTCAAACACACATTGATAAGATTTATTTATTTAAACTATATCTATGTGAATGGTATTTTAGACTTTAGGAATTAATGTAAATCATCATAACATATGTCTAGAAAAAATAAGGCTAGATCATAAGTGCAGTTTTATTCCACTTGTGAATTTCAATCAAATCATCTTTCCACTAACATCAATACTTAAATATTAACTTGACCTGAATATCTAGAATTTGTGCATTGTAAAATTTTTGAATAAGTAGTAAACAAACAATTATTTGAACTAGTAAAATTGGTGTGTGGAATCTAAGTTCTTTCATTCTTTTTAATGACTAAATTTCAGATATTTTGAATGCATTTTAATTACATTTTACTTAAACATAACATTCTTATGGTTGAAATTTCTCTTGACCATCTTAAAAATCTAATTTTATTTTCTTGTAATCAATTTCCTAATAGAAATATTGAGATGTTAATCTTTGTCCATTTTATATAAATTCTACAATGTCAAAAAAACTTTTTACTTTATTTATGTTTTAATAATATATTATTTTATAAAATCATTAAATAATAAAAAATTATATAATTAATTAAAAAATTTGACATCTTTTAAATATCATAATCATTTCTTATTTATTATATAAAATGTTTTGACCAATCATTTTTCTTCCAACTTCTTGTGACTAGTTTTAAAGTTTTTTGTGAGTATTTACTCATCACATTCATATTCACTGAAAATTTATTTTTAACGATCTCAGACATCTAACTCTTCTTGTCTAGAATTTAACCTCGACTATTTTAGATTAGCCTTTGACCACTTAAGTAATATATGAGTTTGATATAAAACTCACTAATAAGAGAATATAACATGAGGGAAGAAATTGAGAAAGATAAGAACAACACAACAGCTGAAATAATGAAAGATCTCCATATATGGATAGAATATGTACTCTTTTTTTAACAAGGGAGTGTGAACAAAATCTAACACTCATCATCACATATTGTAGAATTGGATAAAATAAATTGAATGGAACGACCATTGTCACATTCAAGAAACTTAAATTAAAAAATAGAAATAAATTAGTTTAGCTGGTTTTACTGTTAATTTTTTTAAAAGAATAATGCAAAGGCGTCTTGGACTTTGTGTTCGCAGAGCAGTTGATAAATTACAAAATTTGAATACGGTTGTTATTGTGATTGTATGATTTTTTCCTTCTTATCTATTTGTTTTTTTTCGTAATATTGCTTCTGTGATATTTAGGCATTGATTTAAAGCGTACGACTTGGAAACTGACAACCTTTTAGACCCTGGCCAAGAAACAATTTTAGCGAAAGGATTATAGTATGGAATTAAGACTATAAAATATATTTCCTTTAGCACACATTCTAGACTCAAATAGAAAAGTGAACCCTAGAACAGAAATTGGTATCTTTAAAGAAAAATTTGTATATAGAATTTGTTTCCCTTGATCTTTTTAGTCTTCATTTTTGTTCATCTCATTGAGAATCCCATTACTTGTAATAAATAATATGAAAGAAATTAATTAAAGTTTTGCACCTCTTATTGGGACTAGAACTTGTTATGGATTTTTTTTCTTGTGTATATATTTGGTGGAGAGATATCCTACCTTGACTTTTGTAAGAGTTTTTCGTGTCAAGGAATATAGTACTAATTTATTTAATCAATATGTGGTCATCCCTTACTTGTCCTATTATTCATATTGGTTTTTCCCAGTGTTCGAAGTAATGTAAAGTGTATATAGGGATGTGCTTGAAGTGGATGACTCCCTAATCCTATCCAAGTGTTGGGTTCATAAAATAATGTGATATTTTTGTTAGGACCTCTTATTAGGACTACAACTTGTTATGGATTTTTTTTCTTGTGTTGTATATATTTGGTGGAGAGATATCCTACCTTGACTTTTGTAAGAGTTTCTTGTATCAAGGAATATAGTACTTATTTATTTAATCAATATGCGGTAATCTCTTACTTGTCCTACTATTCATATTGGTTTTTCCCAGTGTTGGGAGTAACGTAAAGTCTATATAGGGATGTGCTTGAAGTGGATGACTCCCTCATCCTATCCAAGTGTTGGGTTCATGAAAGAATGTGATTTTTTTGTTAGGACCTCTATGTCAAGTTGTGGTGTTGTTCTACTATGTCATAAGTTTTTCATGGTAGGTCTCCCCATGAAGATTCAATATTTAACTTGTGTCACCTTTCTTATTCTATTAATGATGTCATACAAGTTTTGTCATTGCTTATTTATTTTCATGATGTGAAGTTTCATCAGAACAAATTGATTATGTCTTATCGTTCTTCATGGTTGTCGTGGCACTTGTGTGTGCATTGAAATATAGTGCAGCATGTCAATGTTATGTCTTTATTGTTAAGTGTTCATATAAAAGTTGTTTAGATCAGCCCACACCATAATAATATGGTTTTGAACATTACAAAAAAAACTTGTAATTTTTAAATTATAATAATTCATTATTATTGAGATAAAATTTTACTTCCATACACATGGCATTCTTCCCTATTTAATTCCTCATTGGCATCACAAACATCCTTAAAATATGTATCCATTTTTAATTATGTGTTCAAATTGCTACAGATAAATTTATATGTGAGGGTGTGAATGTAAAAACTATTCGTCCAACATGTCTAGATAGAAAAAAATATAGGAAGGCTAAAATTCACGTTTCTTTTTTTTTCCAACTATAAGGGCTTATTAAAAAATATGGTAGATTTTACATTGAATATTATGTTCAATATTAATCTAACAAATCTAAGTATAAAATGTTAATGAAAATTTGAGTTATAATAACAATTTTTATCTTTACAAAATCCCAAAATATTATTTTCTTTTAAATAGTTCTCTCCAATAGTTTATATTAACCTTTATAACCCATCCTATCTTCATGCTCTAATATTATACTTGCCTAAAACATTCCATATCTTTCACCATGTAATTTATTTTTGAAACAAGTCTGACAAGCAGTGGTGGGTGGGAAATCCCTGGTGTGAAGAATAGGGTGTTAGATCCCCCTACTTCTAGTTTGTGCATGTTCTGTTGAGTCTAAAATGACCCCATATTTAAGGGATTGGCATGTGGATTGTCAAATATTTTTTCCCAAAGATTAATGATGTATATCTCCCCTTGAGTGGAAGTGGGTCATTTCTCACTAACTTGTTGCTCTCTACCATAGAGATACTAAGTGATTCACATATGGAGGTTCTTGGTGCATTTGAAAAGGAATACTAGGTCATTATCCCACCTGAAAGGAAATGGATTCCTAGAGACTCATAAGGATACTGATGCCTCATCCTTGATTCTTCTTGAGTTAGATATTATTCCATCTCGATGGCTCTAGTGGAAGTGTGTTAAACGTAGCAGGTTCCCCTCGATGGGCTGCCTAGTTTGGTGTCTTCTTTTTTGGTGGATGATAAAGTATTTTTAGACTCAATTTATTCACCCACTCTCAAGAGTTCACCTCCCTAAGTTTGATGACAATCTCCTTTAGAGGATGAGGTGTGTGTCTAAACATTGGTTTTCAATCTTACTTCTAGTTTGGAAACTATTTCCATTTTGACTATGGATAGTGTTCCCTTTCTATGCTTAGAGGGCCTTATAGAAACTACTCCTTCCTCAAGTGAAAAGATAGTACTAGCACTTGCTAATAGTCCCTCCTTTGTTGATTTGTCCCCTACTCATCACGGTTCCTTGGAAAAAAAATTTCCACGCTTGAGTATCCTAATCTTGTGGGGTCATTGGATTCAGAACAAAATTTTCTTCTCCTCTCTTTGGTTCTTTGATGATTATGATCCCTTCAAAGAGTGCACATATAAAAAATTTATAAGGGAAAATAAAAAAAAATGGTAGCAACTCTACTAGGGATAAAAGCTAGATCTTGATAACTAGAGTTGTGGCTAATGGTAGTCAAAGTACTTTGGAGCATACTTGCTCCTATAAATCTAAAAAATGATCATTGTATAATGAAATTTTAGGGGAATTAGTGGATCCCACAAGAATATTTTAGTCAAAAATGTTGTTAAAGGAATAAAACATAATATTGTGCTATTTCAATAGATAAGGATGAACACTAAAGGCTTTCACAAGCTGTGTAATTTTATTTGGCCTTTCTCTAATTGATAATCAATTAGTGTTGATGGTACTTTTAGGGATTTATTCTTGCTGTGAAAATCCAATTAGTTGAAAGGTATCTCTCACTCTTAGGAGAAACACTTCCAAAATTGTTTTTTATTGGACGAGTCTTGCAATTTTGAGTAGCTTCTCTATAATATATAACATTTCTAACAATGTGGTTTTATAAATAGATTTATGGAATTATCTCCTTGATGTGTATGCTTCCTTTTTGAATTGTAAGATAATTATGATTGGGGTCTTCAATTCCTCCTTATACTCATTGTGCAAGATGGGTGGTATCCTTGATTGAGGTATTCAATTCCTGCTTTATCTAGTGGTTTTCTATTTAATTTGGAGATTGAGTGAAAATGTTTCACTTGGTCAAATATGCACTATGGAGACTGCCTAATCCAATTATACTTTGATTTCTACCTATTTTCTTCTTCCTAGAATCTTATTATTTTTTGTCATCTTTCATCCCTTGTTTTCTTTAGTTTGGACAACAACTGGATTCTCCCTTGTTGGTCTCAGGATAAATCTAAAGGGACATTCCACATAAGATTTGAGTTAATGTATTGTCATCACCTTAACTTTAAATATTTTATTTATCTTTGGTGGACCTCCAATATTAGGCAATGACTATGTTTAGGGTTCCTAAGAATTTAAATTTAGAAAAAAAAAAAAACAAGCTCAAGAGTTGGAAGAAACCTTCTTTTGGCAATATTTTCTCTGTCAAAAAAGTGTTAAAGGTTTAGATCATGGTTATCAAATTCAGAAAGGAAACATTTTGGTTCTTCCCTAAGAATTTTTCTAGGGAAAGAAGATTTTTGTTTGAACTCCATAATGTTTGTCCAAGGAAATGCTATTCTAGAAACCAAAATCTATAGATTAGTAGATTAAAGAAGGAGATAGAAATAAAAAATTATTCTATAAGTATTCTCTAAGACACAATAAAAGGAACAAAATCTATGAATTTATTGGCTCAGATGGAACTATTTATTCTAAGGGTGAAAATACTCAAAGGGAGGCTACCAGGCACTTCTTCTCTATGCTTAACTCACCCTCTCTAGGTAACCCTTCCATTATCGATATCTCTAAAATAATTCTCCATGTTATTAATAACTACCAATCCCCTTTAGGATTTAAGGATTTAGAATGAAAATTTATTAATCATGAAGTGAAGAAGTTTGTATTATCCCTTAGTCCCCTCAAATATCTTTTTCCTGATTGTTTCCCCCCATTTTTATTCTATATGTAATATGACATAGAGGGTCATGATATGATTTTGGGTGTCATGGAATTCCAATCTTGTGTTGGTATCATCAAATAATTGAATAATACCTATAGTCCCTAAAATGTGTGCTACTAACAAAGTGAGGAACTTCAAACCTGCCAGTCTTTGCAAAACTATTTATAAATTCTTTTATAAATTGTTGGTCAACAAGATTATACATTTTATAGATAATATGATTATTACTAAAAAAAAGGGTTATATATTGGTTTTTCAAATCACAAATTTTTTTTATTGTGCATGAAACCCTTCACTCCATGAAAAATAGTAAAAGAGAAAGGAGGCTCCTAAAACTGGATATTTCTAATGCCTATGACATGGTTTCATGACCTTTTCTTTCTAAAGTTCTCTACAAGTTTGGTTTTCATGGAAAGATCTTGTAGTTGATATAGGCCCCTGTGTTCACTATCCTATATGCTCTCTCCTGGTTAAATATTCTCTATAAGGTTTCTTATTATATTTAGGAGGTCTTAGGTAGGGAGGTCCCCTTTTCCCTACCTGTTTATCCTTATGGTTGATGTCATTGGCAAGAATATGATCTCTAGGTAAATCAAAATTTTTTGAGAGGTATTAAGATTTCATTTTCCTACAAGGATGTCTCCTATCAATAGTTTGTGGACGACACTAGATTCTTCTTGCTACTAATTCTTTTACAGAAGCTAGGGGCTGGATATGTCTTCTCTCTCATTATGCTTTGTTTTTTTAGAAGACCATATTAGATGAATGTGCTCTTTTTTTATGAATCTCTTTCCTTCCTTCCAATCTCTTGTTACTCTCACTTTAAATTACTATATTTTTAATTTCCCATTGTTGAATCTATGAATCCCTTTAATTTTGATAAAAGTTGACAACTATGTTTAGTAGAACTTACAAGAAATAATCTAGAAAAATAACTAATAGGTTAGAAAGGAGCCTTCCTAAGAAATGCAGCTAACTCAGAATGTTTAAATATTCTCTTCAAAGTACCTCAGTTTATCTTCTATCATTTTTTCACATGCCTACTTATTGGGCCAAAACTGTTGATTAAAATTAAAGAAAATCCTCTAGTTAGGTGTTGAAGAATTTTTTTATATTTCTCTTGTTGGTTGGGAGAGAGAGTTCTAGTAAAGAGGTGGGAGGTTTTAGCATCAAAGAGTTACATTCCCTTAATCCTACCCAACTTTCTAAAATTAGTTCGAAGCTTATTTAAGAGTTGTCAGGTAGGTAAAAAGTCATGATAGCCAAATATGTATAGGGTAGGGAAGGCTTGGATTCCCTTGTAAATGTTCCCCTGCCATATGGTTCTTATATTTGGAAAAATATTATAAAATTAAAAAAAAACATTGTACAAAAGGTTGTTTTTGGCACATTGGCAGCTATAGTCTTATGGAAGATTCCATGGTCTAATCCTATTCTACTAGAATTTTACCCTATATTTTTACCATTAAAGTGGATCTGACTGTTATAATAGGTTTTATGGTGTAGGGTTACTAGTATACATCCTCTTCTCCCCCCATTTGGAGAATTTATCTAATGTGGTTTCCTCTAGCTCTCTAAGTGGATGCTCAAGAGCTCTTTATTTTTCTTAACAATATGAAATTCAATAGAATTGATTTTAAAGTTAAAGTTGTTTGACACACTTCTATGAATGTATCCTACATATTCAAATATAGTTACCATCTCCCCAATCCTTATTGACCTTCTCTAATTAAGTGTAGTAAGATTTGGAGATTAAAATCATTCCCAAAAATATGCTTCTTTCGGTAGTCTCTTTGCCACAAAGGATTCCTCACTTTAGATAACCTTTAGAAGAAGAGGATTTAGATTATTAATATATGTTTTTTATGCAAGGAAGATGAATAAATGAGACCCTTCTTAGGGAAATGAACCCCTTGGCCCATGCATTAGAATTCTTTTTAGAAATCTCCAAGCCAAACCCTTGAATTCCCTCAATGTAGCTAGAGAGATTACCTTTGACAAAAATAGGCCAAAGAGCCCTTTCATTCTTGAAAATTTCACAATTCTCAAGTTCAGTCAGAATACAATCCCCCCATAGAAGGCCAAATGGATAAATTTCTGGTATGAGTAGACCAGAGGGAGAAAAAAATTCCTAAAACTAGAGGAGATAGAACATACAATATACAAATAGAGGTGAGCATTTCCAAAAAAATACAAGAGTTTACAACAAAAGAAAAATGTAGAAAATGATGTGAAAATTTATCATATAAAAGAAAATACATGGAGCTTTAGGCTTCATTAGTGGCTTGGTCACCCTAGATTGTATAATGAATGTCCCCTGGGATATCATGCAAGTTGGTCCATGTCTACAAAGAAGAAGTGAAGGGGCCAAGGTTGACAAGTCTATTTGCTGATTTCTTCCCATCTTTAGGGGTGTGATTGCATTTGATATGATTCAAAAAGGATAGGATGGAGTGAATTTGAAGGATAATATATTTAATCGTGCACCCTAGGGATGCATCACCTCAAAGCATCATGATGAACATTTGTAGCATCCACTTCAATAATTATATTTTGAAACCCTTTTTCTTTCTCGAGAAGAATGCTATTATAGGTCATTTCCATCTTAGAAAATTTAGAGGATGAGCCACATAGGCCAACCTCAAATTACTTTTTTCATCCGTTATCATGCCATCCCCACCTGCTCGATAAGGGTTCTTTATGGAGGAACTGTAATACCAACCCCTTTGTCTGTCTACTTGTGTCAGTTTCAGATCTATTTTAGACCATAGTATGTATGTGTTATCTCTTTCAGGTGGTTTTAAGGATATTCATGCATTACTTTTCCGTATTTTATTGATCCATTATTATCATGTGTTGTATCTTTTGTGTATATGTGATTTAAGGTTATTTAATGGTGCTTATGTATATTTTAGGATTTCATTTCGGTTATGGTTTCTGACAATATTGACCTTAGATTTATATGCACATGGATCATTGTATGTTTTCATTACTGTTTGATGTGCTTGGTATGGTATGGGACAAAGTCGTAGTTACTTGCTTTGGCGAGATCCACATGATAACCTAGTCTCAAACATTGTTTTCCATATGATGTATGCATGTATGTTCATCTTTGTGATGACAGGTTTGAAGGTACTGGGCTACGTCTTCCCTGAATTGGCAGGAGTGAGCTTGCCCTATCGCATTAATCTCAATGGTAAGAGAGGGGAGATAGTTTTCAGGTCCAAATCCTATCCTAAACCTAATTGTCCTAGTTGGTGGACAAGTATCTGTTTTGACTACCCTGACCGAATTCGTATAGTTCATAGGAATTCATGTATTCCCTTCCTTGATCATGTTTGATTTTGCTTGTTTTTGGTTTTAGGTGCTTGATTTGATTATTTGAGTGTTATATCGTGTTATTTATTTAATTGAATATTATTGCAATTAATTATTAAATATAGGGTATTTAATTAATTGAAAATTAAATTAAATACCTATGTTTAATTGAAAGTTAATTTAAAGTGCAATTATTGAATATTAATATTTAATTGAATAAATAATTGAATATTAGAGTAAATGAGCCTTTATGCTTGATTAAATAATTAAATATTAAGTTGCATGGATTATTGTTCTTTGAATATTTAAGTTATTTAAATTAATATTTTATTAATTACATGTGCAAGATTTGGTTGAAAAGTATTTTCAAACTCAAGAGATCTCAACTTGAATTTAGGAGTCAAAGTTGAGATGTGCAAGTAATTAGATATTTTAATTATTAATTGTTATTTTCTTTCAATTTTGGGGAGAGTCATTTTAGGAGTTAACTAAATGTGTTAGCATGGGGGTTTTCTTGATTAGGGGAAATGGATCCAAATTAGGGGGATTCTTCTCTCATTTGAAAATAATAGGTTTTTGGAAGTATTTTTGGAAGCTTTGGTGTGTGCTTTGTTTTGGAGCATAATTTTGGAATTCTCCTTGCTTGGATTTTGCATTGTGTATTCTTCAAAAGATATTGAGGTAGGGTCTTGTTCATGTCAATTCTGGTTTTCAGATCCCTGTCTTCTATGCGTCTGAAAAAACTAAGAATTCCTTGTTTGGTCATTTATTACTTGTTTATTTTGGGTTTTGTTGATTTCAATTGGAAAAATATGTTCTAGATCGGTTTGAGGTTTTATTCAAGCTTGCATGTCAGATCACTGCTTGTGGGCATAAGGGGTTCCGTTTTATAGCATTAAGTGTAAATGGGTATTAGGGTTTCTAGTTTGAAATTGTTGTTGAAATATGTGTTTATGAAAACTTAGATCTTATATTTTCATTGTTTATCATTACTTGCCATAGTCCAGTTATGTTGCCTGATTTTCGTTGGAAAAATTCCCTATGGATCTCCTAGAAAACAAAAAATTAAATTATCCTATAGTTAGAGCTATAGTGGAGGAAAAATAAATTTCCCCTTTGAAAATTGCTGTTTGAAATTATTGTTTGAAAAAAAATAGCTCTGTGTTTAAAAAATACAGAGTAAATAAAATTTCACCAGTGAAATGCAAATTATAGAAAAAGACAAAAGAAAAGAATAAAACAAAAAAAAAGGAAAGTTTTCTTTTGTTATTCCGTTTTTGGAATTTTATAAAAAAAAAAGAAATTTATTTGATTGTTCTTTAAAGAAAAAAAAATTATTAAATGAAAAAAATATATATGAAATTTTTTTTATTTAAAATTACATAGGAGGGCGGGTGGTGGGGGCCACCGCACCCCCTGTCTCTGTCACCGCAAAGACCGCACGGCAGTCCCTTACGTGAGAGGCAAGACCTGCCTTTACGGCAGGGATCCTGCCGCCGCACGACAAGTTTGCCGGCGTGGCTCCCGTAAGGGAGTGGGCGGGAAGGAATATAAAGGGGTGGGGGCCACGCGGACCCCCCCCCAACATGTTTATTTAAATTTTTATTTATTATTATAATTATTTTTAACTTGCTTTGTTTAAATTAGATTTTAATTTATTTAAAATTTAGTTGCTTAAACTTAGTTTGTTAAATATGTTTTTTTTAATGTATTTAATTAAGTTTTCAATTAGATTAAAATTAATGTTAGTTATTATTATTTTTTATTATTATTTTAAATCTATTTTAAATTAGCATGAGTTAAGTTTTTTTTTTTGAAATTATGTTTTAATTAATTTAGAGGGTAGTTAGTATATATATATATTATTAATATATATTTATATATATTAAATTATATATTTTAAATATGTTTCAATTTATTTATTTATTTTGTTATTAATTGGGAAGATATAAGTAAAAAGGGGGAAAGTGTTAATCATATTTGTTACTTAATGGTGTTTGTGTTCATGTCATTACCCTAAATCGACCCTGATGTGTTTTGAGTGTGTGATTAAATGATTTGTATATTCTCCTTGCTATCATGCTTTTGGGTATCTGTTGGGTTAGATGACCCTAGGACTTAAATCCAGGGGTTTCGGGATTGTGCTTTCTGTTGTGATGTTAATTTGTAATTTATGTTGATGTCATGGTCCTGATTTCCTAAACCCAACCCAATTCAGTTATGATGTGTTGTATGGTCTCATGAGGGTACTGTGGTTATTGATGGTTATTTGAGAATCTATGTGCTCTTGAATGAGCAGGATGCAATTTGTGATTATGTATATCTTCATGTCTTGATTTTGAGCCTAGGTAGGTTAACTAAGTGTACAGTGGGGAAGTAGCTTACAATGGGGGTCCAGGACTCTAAGCGGTTACTAGGTAAACCCATTGGCAAGTTACTTAATAACTGAAAATATGATACATTAAAGGGGTTTAAAATGAACTAATAAGATGTCTGAGTCTCTACCCATGCCTTGGGTGTTGTCACACGATAGGATGGGAGTTGGGATCCTTGTCTTTGTGAAAGGATCATTGAGCCACAAAGTGTCACTTGGAGGCCAGGGTTAGGAGGTACTACTAGGGTTACCTTCAAGGTTAGGTTTATGTGATGACACTTCCCTATATATAGCTTAGGTTATCCTACGCGTGTCAGTTACATTTGGTATTGTTTAGTATTCTTTTTTATGGTTTAGATTGCTTCTAGGATCTTGCTTTGCATTGGAGTATGAGGTCATGTGTACCTTGTTTTGTATTCTTGTGGTATACCCCGTGTGATGGGCCTGTTACTATCTCCTCAGCATGGTGGGAGTGGACCTTTGGTTCCACGTGGTTGGGTGGTAGTGATTCTTATTACCATTGAGATTCCGACAGATTTTTCTTCATGCTTGGATGTTTCTTATTGCAATTTCATCTTCATAGTCTTTTGGAGACTTGCTCAATTACTTGAGTTGTGTATTTGCACCATATGTTTATATTGGTTATCATCCTTGGAGGATGCATTGTATTGATTATTATGTATTATCACATACCCTGTGATTTGTGAAGTGGATGTTGATTAGGTAGTATACCTTATGGTATCAGTTGAATATGTAATCTTTTTAATATTACGAGATGTATGTTATTGGTTTCAGATTGTGTAACCTTTATGTCAGTTTCTTATTATGGTAATTGTAGATTAATTTGTTTAAGTAATTCTATGTCAAGGAACCCTCGAGGAATGTTAATCATGTATGTGTTGTATTTCATGTATGTCATGTACTTCATTGTGTTCCTTCTGCATTGTTATTAATATTATTTGTAATCATTTAAAAAAAATTATTCTGTGAACTTAGTGTCAGGTTTAGGTTAAGTTCTCCTGGGTTCCCTGGTAGGGCATTACACATGGTATCATAGCCCATGTTTCTACAGTGGGAGCTTTGGGGAAATTGTGTGCCCATTAGAATGGTTATTAGTGCATGTTAGCACTTGTCTTCTTGTGTCTTGAGAGTCATTGTTTGTGATCTCTTATTTTTGTGTGTGGTTCTTCACACTTGATTTGAGAAGTGATGTTTAGTCTTGGTTGCTATAGGTGGATACCTACTGAGGCTTGATTTGTGCTAGGACCTATGATTGAAACTCTAGGGTCTCTAGTTTTATTGATGCTCATGAAGTTCATAATCATGTATAGGAGCATTTTGTTAGTGTATGTTGTATGTGATATGTTGCGGTGATGGAGTCCTAGTTGAAGAACTCCATGTTGCGTGATTTCCTTCCCTTGAATGATGTGTGGTTCTTGAGTGACCTATTTCTTAGCCTCCTGAGTGTGATTTTATTGTTCATGTATGATTAGACTTGCATGTTGTATTGAATAGACTTTGTTTGAAGTATATGAAGTGTATGGTGTGAGTGTTGTAATCAGCTTTGATGGAATACGATTGATATGAAAATTATAAAGTAAATTCTTGTTTGTTCAATACATTGTGCATTGTTTATATATA
>MU223804.1:3663497-3724129 GCA_018584345.1 Thuja plicata | reverse complement strand
ATCCGTGACATAAAGCATAAGGTCCATAATGTCTAATAATGCATCAAAAGTAAAGTATCATATGCTAAATCTATCATAAGCAGGAAACTAGAAAACTATGATGGGGTCCGGGGTGGGGCCTCACAAATCCTACATATACATCATACATCCATATAAAACATCCATCATATAAATAATCCATGCATCATAAACATTTGGAGCATAATCATGTCATATAGTACATATCACATAAAACACACATCCTACTTTATGGACGTTAGTATCATAAGCATATGCATCATACAAATCATATAACAAATATATTGCATCCATACATCATCATTAACATCATGTAGAACCAACTACATCATCATATAGATCATAAAAGAATAAGTGTCCATAGAGTCCATCAAATGTCCAGAAAATGTCCATCAAAGTGTCCATAAAATGTCCATCAAATATCAATAAAATGTCCATCAAAGTGTATCACATGACTGGCAGGTCCACATGGTCCTGGCACGGATGACCCTCCCTTGTCTTTGTGCAGTGCCCTCGGTGGTGCAATGCCTACTGACCCCTAGGACTTCCCTCTAGTTTGGGAGTATGTCCTCTCTAATTAAGGTGGTTCCCACTAACTCTTTGGCACTACTTGGTGATAGAGACTCATATATATTGTCTGTCCGGCCTGATCCTCCTATCGAGGTTTCATTTTTGGCAATCTCTCAGTCTTCCCTATAGGTCTTTGTCCACTATCATGCAACATCCCTCTATGCAGTTAGTGTCTAGATCTACTATAGGAGATCATCATATCTTCCTGGACCCACCTCCATGATGTCATCCCTAGCCTGTCCAAACTCTCCTGCGTCAACCCTGTTAACAGGACTTTGTGATCAACTCCGCCAATAGGGGATAAATTGTCACCGGGTACCAGAGTAATGACCAACTCTGCCTGTAGAGGTTAACCAGATAATGAATTCTCCTAGCCTCCAAGCACCTGGTAGTCGGGTCTCAACGGTGCAGAGGAGCTAAGTTGGGCAGGTGATTGTTGTTTGATGGGATAGCTAGTTTTTACTCATCACTTCTGGGAATTTTAAAAGGGAGTGAGGTTTCCTGCAACCACTTAGGAGTTGGAGAAAGAAGATGAGTCCACTTGAGGTGGAGCTTTCATACTTAGCCTAATTTTCGTAATCACATTCAACGAAATGAGTTCCCATTTAGAATGAACGGGGTCTCGTTTAGCTTTGGGGTCCCGAGCCTAAAATTTTAGAAATGGGGTCCCGTTTCAAAATGGGATCCCGTTTCAAAAAACAAAACGGGATCCTATTTCAAAACGGGGTCCCATTTTAAAAAACAAAATGGGATAACTTTTTGAAAAAATATTATTTTTTAAAGAAAACCTTCCATCCATTCATTTATACGTTATGAATTTAAAAAAAGGTAAATGGGGTAACGTATACTAAATGAGATCCCCTTTCTAAAAATTTTGAATTTCAAGCCCACTTTTATTGTTGGCATTTGGTTCAAATGGAAAGAGGCTTGGGTAGCCGAAGCATAGCCTTGGTCCTGGTTTGACCTACAACTTGAAGGCTCTACTAGGGTCCATACAAAATAAGGACTTTAGACATATATCTAAAGACTTTTTCTGAGGAATATTTTGACAAAATAAAAACCCATTATAGATCAGACTATGCAAATTCAAAATATGTAATATTTTTTAAATTTAATTAAAATATCTATATTTCATTAAATATCTACTTAAACAGGTCCACAAACTAAAGATAACATGCTATTTTGTTATTTTAATAACTTTTTATTGGAACGTTTCTCACAAAATAAATTATATGGCATCAAACTAGAGACAATTGTACACACTTTAAAAAAAAGGAATTTAAAAAATCCTATGTTTAGGTCAAATTATGCTTTCTGTACACGAGAGATTTTAAAAAGACTAATTATGCCTAATAAAAAATTAATAAAAAAAATTTATTCCACAATCAAATACAAAAAAATATTGTCATCAATATTAACTGTGTTAAATACCATTTCCCAAAAGGATTGAGAGAAATAGTTTCATTTAGGTCAAATTTTTCTTGCCGTACATGGGCATAGTATGGTCCTGAAACAACGACTTTTAAAATGTGGGTTTTAGTAATGCCTATTGAAAATTAAATTTTGTCATCTGGGTATTACAATAAATTACTTATTTGGAAAGTAGACTTCGAGTACTATGACTTCTATCATTGAATTTTTTTAAGATTCAATCTCTAAGCACTTCAAATATTTGTCTCACACCAAATAAATCACCAAAGCTAGATCAGAGTTAGAGTAAGTTTCTAATTATAGTCATGCGATACATATTGAAACATCAACGATGCTCCAATGCAATAAAAAAACATGAAATACCGGATACACAAGAAATCAGTGATTCATATGTATTCAATAGGAAAGGGAGATAAGATCATTTAACTAAATGTAAAACACTAGAGTGAAGGAAATGAGAAGAGATACATCACAAAAGATGTTCGCTAACTTTGGAGATCAAAATAACAAATAACATAGGGCCACAAGCTTTTCTTTCTTTCATTAACTTGAAATGATTCCAGCATCACTAGCGAGTACATTCATGGCTCCAAGGGAGAATTAAGCTACTAAGAACAAATTGCAAGTAAACTTCTAACTACAATGAACCTAAAAGTTCTATTTACTATTACTACTAGATAGAGAAATCCTCAATTTTTCTGACCCTTGTTAAGGCATCGGTCTTATTATTTATACACAAAATTGACCTAATCTACCTATACACTTGCTAAATAAAATACGATATTCATGGCCAGTACTACCTGGACCACTCACAATCATCTCAGGATGTATAGAGTTCTGACAAGATAGAAGAAGAAGAAAGGAGAGAAATCTAGAAGAATCAGCTTAGAGAAGAGGGCCATGGTACTTGTCAAATAAAATTTCTTATCTCAGTAACTTAGGCCATACGCCTCATTAATGTTGATTGCAGCTCCCTATCTTCAATGCCCTCTAGGTAGTAAATGCGGGAGCGACACCCTTGGGGAATAAGAAGACGTCTATCAGAACCATCCCATCTGCCTGACCTGTCATTATCTGGATCACCTGCATTCTGACCCTTATTAATTGCTGACAGTGATTGATCAGCTCTGGAGAACATTGACATAGATTGCTAAAAAAGAAAACAAAATTGGGACTCAGAATTTTGGAGACCGAGAGCTTACGCTCAAAGAATAACATATATTCAAAACTTTTCCCTACTAGTGAAAATATCCAGAGACCGGAAGACTTCACTGTTCTTTACATTTTTGGAATGTCTCCAAAATATAGAGAATTCCTTCCTTGTCTATCTCTTTAATACATTCCCAGTGGTGTTTGGATGCCTCCAACTAATCGCCCACATCTCTGACACCTTCCTTGAACTCTACAGTCATCTTTGCGAAATTGTGTGCCCAGAGCAACATACGGGTGAGTCATGACATCTTTGCTTTGTCAAAATTTATAGAGGACCAGAATTTTGCCTCCATTATTTTATCAAATCTACTCAAAAAAAAATCCACCAGAGCACATGTCTCGGTGCCAAAGTGATGGACTGCCGAAACCCTTGTGATGAATACCGCATATAAATTTAAAGAATTTTTTATCACTGAGACTTTATCTTTCAGGACTATTACAAGTTGCTTGCTTGTCTGAACTTTAAGACCAAGTCTGAAGTGCTGGGCCCGGAGGAACCCAAAATGCTCATCTCCCAAAATACCCATCTTCATGATGGCTTCTTCCCAAAAATTCATTATCTCTTCCAACTCACTCTTCCATTCTTCATAATTTTCTATCTCCCCTCCCACTAAGAAAGGACATCGTTTACCTTTCCCAAGATGTTACTGGCCTGGAGTAGGTCCAGGAGTGTAGCTGTTAGGAAATGCCTTACGAATCCTACCTACTCAATAACCCAATCATCCACATCTTGCACTTTTTTCTTTATTGTCCTTAGTGCATCAATATCACCCTGCAGGAGTGGTGTTCCAGATCTGGAGGACTCCAGAGGAATCACAACCAATGGCTGTGTTAGCTCTGCAAGAAGCTCGAGGAGATTATCATTTGTTTCTTTTGCCTCCTTCAGCTTTTGCACTTTCTTTTCATACCGGGCCTCAATTGACCAGCTAGCTTCTCTTATCAGGTCTAGTTCCCCCTATTTATGTCTCCTCCCCAGAGGGACTTCAGTGATGGTGTACTCTGCAGCTCCTACTGCTGCGTCTTCTTTATTTGGGGTAGGTTTTGCTACTACCACAATGACATTTCCTCTCAGACCAGTCTGAATGGTATGGAGGGTTCGGGCCTTCTTAGGCTTATGGGCCTCTTGATTTTGAGCCATTATCTTAGCCACAGAGAGAGGGGCTCTTAGTGCCACTGGGGGCCTTTCTCTTCCTTGACTCCACCAGCCATTTTGGTGGCAGGGGTGGTCTCAATGCCAGAACTTGGATACTTGGGTCTTCTTCGGGAGCTTATTGTGCTTCCCCGACATTAGTGGTCACTAAGGTCTCTTTCTCCTTTGTTAGTAATAACTAAGAGGGGGGGTGAATCAGTGGCCTCAAAAATTTATCCTTTAATCACTAACCACCAATCAAATAAATCTTATATTATTAAGTCCCTAAAAGATGCATGCCTTAAAATGTTTATAATAATTAACTGTCTGTTAGTTTTCCTTTTCTGACCTTATTATTCTTGATTACCGATAAGCAGTAATTTTTTTTACTGATACTCAGTAAATATGTAGAGTATACCAATCAATCTAGAAATGCATATGTGAAATGTAAAATAGTAAAGTAATAAACCATACACACATAACACATAGATTTTAACGTGGAAACCCTGTTAAGGGAAAAACCACTAGGACTGGTACCCCAAATTTTCACTCTTCTAAAGTGAGCCCTGTTAGGATCCAACCTTGTTAAAGGTTACAAACACACTGTTAGGTGTGACCTTGTAAGAGGATTTTAATAATAGAATGTCACTTGATATCTAGCATCTATATGCTACCAATATTGATCAACCTCTATGGGCACAATAGGTATCTGGCATATCTGGTGCTACCTAATTGCATCAGCCTCCTTCTTAGACTGTATGTTGGTATCGGGCACTCAATGCTATCTTCATGACAATATTTTTGGCAATGTGTTATGATATACCTCAATTATAGAAGATTGTTAAGTGCTGCTCTTTTAAGAGACTTGATGGTTCAATGGTTAAACTAAAACACAATGACCTATTTATAATGCAACTTGAATTGAAGATTCTCATATCTATTTAAGTACAATACCTCTCTGATCAATGTATCAGTTTAATTGCTTGTGCTCCACACTTTCTGCTATGTGATGCTATGCTTCAATATTTGTCAGTGTCCGTAGAATTCTTTAGATCTTCTTCAGCTTGATTGATCAGGATTGTATGAAGTTATCCTTCATCAATTTCTCTTCAATTCACTCCCCTTCCTGTCTATGTGACTTCCTACAGAAATGAATTATGCTTGTCTCTTATATAGACATGATATTCCTTAATTCTTGATTCTTGATTCTTGGCGTGAAAAATAATCCACCCAATTTCATTTAAAGCTTTAACTCCTGATTTATCTCATAGTTATCTTCTTTCCAACTGTACAAATCCTCTTTAAATTAGTTACTTAACTCTGGTCAAATAAAAAAAATAAAACAACCAGTTAAGTCTATTGTTAAGCTCTGCCAGCTAGATATTTTGTCATTTTCTAAACTCTTAGTTTTTTCCGTCAACTTTGCAGTTAGTCGTCGGTGTTAAGTGCCAGTTCCGTCGGTGTGACTCCAATCAACTTTGGGATCTCCATCCATCTGGCATATTTTGATTTTGCTTGTTAGGTGACATTTTTTTCAGCTTGTCGGGCATCCTATGACTTTGCTTCATTGGGAAACACTATCTTCTTCTCATCAGGTATCACTATGACTTTTGTTTGTTGCCTTTACTGATGGTGTGCACTCCATCGGTGTTGTCTGTCACTTAGTGAATACTTGACTTGTATGCATTGCTGAAAGCATAACCTTTCTTCCATTGATTCTCTGAAGTATTTGGCATTATGTACATGACCATATAGATTAGATCAAGTTGACATCTATTACAATACAAACCATTAACTTATTTAATACCTTACATTATCTTCAACTTAACATTATCAAACATTCAATCAGTTACATGTCATCATCCTTAACCCCGGGGTTTCTTGCTTCTCACACCTCAGTGGTATTTACATTTGTAGTTTTGGGTTTCCCACCTTCCCCAATACTTGTGGTGTCTGTATCCATATTTTTGGGGTTCTCTCCCACATCCTGCTACTGCTAGATTATTTCAGCATTCTTTGCCAAGACATTCTCCTCTGAGGGCCTATTTTCTAGAGGGGGCAACGGTGTCCAACCTATATCTGACTGTTGCACTGCGGAGACCACCTTGTCAAATTTCATATCCTAGGGTAATGGGTTACCTAGGCTGTTTGGAGGAATTTTGAGCATGATGAATGAGGGTGTGGTTGTTCTTGAAGGTCTGGTTTCCCCAGCCATAGTCAGTTGTGCAACTTGTACTTGCCTCTCTCCTATCTCAGTCCCCGGGATTGGTGTTTCTTCCACACCTAGTGTACTTTCCTATTCCTACTCTTGAGTTTCTTTCTCTGGGGAAAATTCATTTTCTAGTCCTTCCCCTTACTTGGTGATAATCTCTACTTCTTGTGCGGTGATCTCTTCCACTACCCTCTCCACATCTTCTTGCAAATTTACTAGGTCACTAGTTTGAAAGATTTCATCAAAATTATAGTGGGGAGGGGAGGCCCCCAGAGGATCTTCTAGTTTGGGGGAGGAAGGGATGATCTCCATAGGAATATTTCTTGATGGTTCGTGACTTACATCTGTGCTTTGTGGAGGATTGTTTATTCTTTGTTTTCTTCTTCGTGTTTGTAATGAGGCCCCGACATCCAAAATAGCTGCACCCTCATCCATCATCTCCACTACCTGGCTTATGAGTGTTGCGATTAAAGGGGATCCTAAAGGAAGGGTAGAACCCACTAGAGTGACCTTCAGACCAAGGGAAAGTCTTGTGCTAATTTTTTTCCCCAGCTGTCGAGATGACTCAAGCTAGGCATTAAGTTGTTCCATCAAAGGGGCTGGAACAGAGGACGGTACAAGGGCCGGGGTGCTATCTTTTATTTTCCCTTTGTCTTTTCTCTATCTTGATGTTTTGGAGCTAGAAGTAGACCCCCACAAAGCCAGAGCATCTTGGCAGGTGCTCTTTTAACATATCCGTGAAAAATATTCATGACTGCGCTTCACTACATCCTTACTAATATCTTATATCGTCAAAATCTTCAATCGTCAAAATCTTCAGGGTGTCCCAATCCATCAGAGGGAGATCCATCTTATCAATCCATTTGGATTTATATTCTAGGTCATCCATGGGCCTGATGTGTGAGGAATCCTTTGGAAAGGTCCAGAGACCCATGCGCTTCTTCATACCTTTTGTCATTCTTGCATAATGCTGACTTCGGACCTCCAAGTCATCCTGACAATCTACCAAAAAATCCTCCATGTGAGGTTCATGGGGCGCTAACACCCAAGGTAATTCTTGATTTATTTTTCCTTGTGGATCAAAATTGATCCATGCCAAGTAGAACTCTGCCAGCCCCAGACTTTTCAATTCATTGCCGGCCTCTTTGGTCGTTGCAAGGCTGCAAGTGTAATTCCTGCAAGTGATTGGGAAAGGAATGGCTAGTAGCCTTCTTGAGGACATAATAAGTATGGACCTCCAAGATCTATCTACATTATTCCATTAAAATAATCCTATCCCTGCAGTGTTTGGGCAATAGGTAGGGCTTGCCGGATAATCTGGTCACCCAAATGTATGAGTGTTGTTGGAATTGAATGAAATAATGGCAATAGGAACTTACCAAGGCCATGACCTCCTTTGAAAGATGGTAAATGGAATCTCTAGTGGGTATCATAATTTTTTAGTAAACAAAGGTATCATTTACTTGGCAGAAATTGGGGAAGTTGGCTTCCCATTGAATATAGGGAAAATGATCCCAAGGAGCACTCTGGCCGGGCCCTTTCCCAAGGACGCCCACTATAAGTAAACCCCAATTTTTGGGTCGTTAGTTTGAAAGATGTCATTAAAATTATCATGGGGAGGGGAGGCCTCTAGGGGATCTTCTAGTTTTGGGGAGGAATGGATGAGCTCCATAGGTATATTGCCCGATGGTCCGGGGATTGCTTCTATGCTTGGTGGAGGTTTGTTTGTTCTTTGTTTTCTTCTCCTTATTTGTAACGAGGCCCCAACATCCAAAAGAGCTGCACCCTTATCCTTCATCTCTATTTCCTAGCTTATGAGTGTTTTGAGTTAAGGGAAGCCTAAAGGAAGGGTAGAACCCATCAGAGTGACCGCAAGACCAAGGGAAAGTCTAGTGCTGATTGTTTCACCCAGCTATCGAGAAGACTCAAGCTGGGAATTAAGTTGTCCCATCAAAGGGGCTATAACCAAGGATGGGACTAGGTCTAGGGTGTTATCTCTTTATTTTCCCTTTGTCTCTTCTCTGTCCTAACATTCTAGATCTAGAAGAGGACCCCCACAAATCCAGAGCATCTCAGGGGGTGGTCTTTTTACATACCTGTGAAAAATATTCATGACTGCGGTTCACTACATCCTTAGTGATATCTTCTATCATCAAAATCTTTGGGGTGTTCCAATCCACTAGAGGGAGAGCCATCTAATCAATCCCTTTGGATTTATATTATAGGTCCTCCATGGGCCTAGTGTCAGAGAAATATTTTGGAAAGGTCCAGAGACTCATGCACTACATCATACCATTTTTCATTCTCTCATAATGCCAACTCCGGACCTCAAAGTCATCCTAGAAATCTGCCCAAAAATTCTCCATGTGAGGCTCATGGGGCACTGACGCCCGAGGCAATGCTTGATTTATTTTTCCTAGCAGATCAAAATTTCTCCACACGAGGTAGAACTCTACTTGCCCCACACTTTTCAATTCATTGTCGGCCTCTTTGGCCGCTGCAAGGAAGCAAGTGTAATTCCTGCAAGTGATCGAGAAGGGAATGGTGGTAACCTTCTTGAGGCCATAATAAGTATGGACCTGTAGGATCTATCTGCAGTATTCTATTAAAATAATCCTATCCCCACAGTGTTTGGGCAATAGGTAGGGCTTTCCTAATAATCCGATAACCCGAATGTATGAGTGTTGTCAGAATTGAAAGAAATAATGGCTGTAGGAACTTACTATGGCCATGGCCTCCTTTGATAGTCTATAACTGGCATCCTCTGTGGGTATCAAAATGTTGTAGTAAATGAAGGTATCATTTACCCGACATAAATTATGGAAGCTGGCTTCAAATTGAATATGGGAAAAATGATCCCAAGGAGCACTCTGGCCAAGCCCTGTCCCAAGGATGCCCACTGTAAGTAAACCCCAGATTCTAGGTCTCTATTGTGCCAGTGCTCATTGAACATAAGAGGTCATGTGGAATTTAGATATCTTGCTCACCTTGTTAAGCTGGAAGTCCACATGATTGGCAATAATGGTTTCCCAATCAAAAATTTTTCCCCTTGGTGGTGATCCTATATAGAAAGTAGTACATTCAGGCTAAAAATTCTCAGGCATGTGGTTCCTTGAAGAACCTACATAGGAAGATGATCCCTGCTTGTATGCATTCTTTGAAAACCATGCAGGGGATATCGAACTTCATTTTCTAGTAATCCTTCTTCGGCATATTCGGCCAGTGGGTGTTAAGGTGTTGTTAGGAAGCCTGTTGAACATTGTTAAACTCTTGCAGCAACATGGCCTGGAAGATAACAATAGAAGTGGAAAAATGGGGGATTCCCAGTCCTGAAGTGAAAGTGGTAGCATCGAGAGACACTAGGGGCATTGGGTATCCCGTAGGAAGGGAAGAAGAAAGTATAAAAACCTAGATGGTTGTGTTGTAATTTTCCCCTAGGGTGAGAATCAGCTCCAGGGACTGCACAAAGCAAGGGAAGTAGGCAACCTTGATTATGCCAGAGGCGGCCATGTTCTTTGCCATACTATCTCTATCAGAATGTTGATTGAACATTATCCTTACCAAGCCCTGCTATTCAGCCCACAACCCTACCTCTGTGTTGGTGATTAGATGTAATTTGGAATCCACCTTGGATCCCATGATGACACCATCCCTAATATCTTTTGATGTGAGTGTGAGCTTCTCTAATGCTTTCTTGGCCCTTGTCTTTGTGGCCGCCCTTATTGAGGTGGATGGGAGTTCCAAACTTCCAGGAGGGGAAGATAGTTCAGACATATATCTTATAGCCTATAAGACTAGACAACCATTAATACAAATAATCAAATATCATAAATTCCCAGGTTTTAGAAATTTCATCACCATTTCGCACCCATCCTCAAGAAGACGTTAGTTTATCAAATTTTGGAAATGCAATAAATGAAATAACTTACTTTGAATTTGATCAATAAGAAAGGGTCCTGGGGATTCTGGTTCATGTAGAAAATGAGATGAAGGCTTTGGGATTACATGGAACCTAGAGTTAGGAGAAACTTACCGTTATTGAAATGACCTGGCAATTTGCCGTACCGGGCTGACGTGGGCTGTCATGTGGTCATGCAATGAATGAAGTAATGGCATTCATTGTGACAACTATCTCAACACCAATGGAGTGAATGCCACTTGGGATGGTTTTAAATTCTCGTGCATGGGGAATTAATCCTAAAATTAATACTCAAGCGATGGGGGAGAGAGAAAGGTTGCAACTCAAGCAAGCGAGGTGACGAGATCAAGTCCAGCGAACACCAGGCAGGCGAGCTCAAATTTTTTCAAACAATGCAGAGGGCGCGGTGAACTTGTCATGAGATGGGAAGGAATCAAAGGAATATACAAACCATGTACATGAATTCATAGACAACTACAAACTAGGAACACTTTTAACACGAGGTTGAAGGACATTTACACAGGCACAAATAAATTTACAACTAACCTACAAGACACTACCCACAAATTTACAAAGACTTACAAACATTTACACTATTTTACACCATCCACAAATGCACAAAGGGTGGACAACCCTCTTGTAGAGCCATCCAAGAGGTGAGAGGTGAAGACAAAGACTAGAACACAAAGAAAACAAATCCCCAAAAAAAACAAAGGAACAAAGTGCAAACCAAAAAGGAAAGAGAAGGCCAGAAGGACCTACCCAAAAACCAGAGACATGGAATGAAGGGCATGGGAGGTGGTCTACAAATGAACAACTCTTCAAAATCTAGGAACACACCAAGAACACTGCAGGATATCTTAAACACACATAGGTATGAACTCCCAATCATTGTTAATCACTCAAAAAAAATCACACTTAGCTCGCTGGGAAATCGCACAATTTTCTCTTAATTCACTCTGAGGGTAAAGTGTTCATGGTAAGTATAACAATGACAGCTGAAGCTTAATTTATATCCCTTGGATTAAAATGCACCGTTCCCTTCTGCAAATCCTTAGAAAAAGGCAAACCTCCAAACTTCGAGCATACAAATCCTACGCGACCACACCCTCCAACTAAAGATGAAGTAATGATACAAGAATCCCAGCATCTGGAATTCGACTGACATGAAAGAAAAATACACTTTGGGACTGGGTCCTAGAGTGTAGAAAACCAAAAGGAGGCGAGAACAATGGCCGCACAGAGGTGAAGGCCGAAGAAAGTAAAAAGGGCCGAAAAGAAACAAAAGGAAGAACCAAAAGTGAAAAAGGAGGACCCAACATTTTTCCAGCCAAATGTAGGGATGGTTATGTAGGGCATAAAAAATGGTGACTCGCAGGGATGGATGCCTTAGTGCATTGGAAAATCACAAAATCTATGGTTAGAAAAATAGGGACTCATCATTTCCTGGAGCATTTCACTTGCAAGGCGCGGGGTGTTTGAGAAAATGTAACTCACCATGATTCAATCCCTCAATCTCTTGTCAGCTATAAAGTGTGTGCTTTGGAAGAAAATCAAGCCGTTGATTTTTGAGTGAAACAAAGAGACGACACTAAGTGAATCAGACCAAAATCGCTATATCGTGCGCATTCCCCCAGGTCCTAGAATTCTCTATTCTCCAGCTTTCTTTTACTTTTCTTTTGAAGATGTGGAAGGTGGTACTCCTTTCAATGTGAACCTTAAGCTTAGATAATTTTCAAGGCAGTACTTCTTTCACCTTTCCATTCATTTTGATCTACTAAATGAGAGAGAAGTTTCGGACACAGGATATTCTTTTGATTTTTGGATATGGCCAATAAGTAGTGCAATCGCTCTGCTCTCAGGGATAATACAATTACTTGTTCTTTCTAATTTCTTGTTAAATGATGTCAAGACTTTCAAGATGTGAATCTGATGAAGATTTCCCATAACCTCTTACCATGTGTATAAAATAACTCCATAGTGTGGACAAATCCTCACCTTGCTAACAACAAATTATAGACTAACCAAAATGTGTAAGGCACTATTCCAAGGACTAGATGTCACGCAAAGCATACCCATCTACAAGAAGAGAGCGACATGCATGGAACCCAAAAAATAAATACACGCAAAGAAAAAATAAACCCAAGATAGAAAACAAAACAAAGAAAAGAAAGTGGTCACAAAGGGCTGCTGACTATTTACAAGGACAACACACTCCCAAGGAGTGGAGAGAAAATTTACAAGCAGGAATATATACTTATGATACAATTTTGAGGAAATTTACCTCTTGCCTTAAATAAAACTAATGTTTGAGAACCTCTCCACAGATGGGCAGTGGAACGACTTCTCTAGTCAAGGCATTGAGGTGATAAGTGTTGGCCCCGTAGATCTCTGAGATTAAATAAGGTCTGAGCTAGAACCTTTAAAATTTAGTATGATAAAGTAGGCTTTGTCCCACAAGAGGACTAGATCCAAAATATGAAAGGATTTCTATTGGGCTCTTCTGTCGAACCAACGTTTGACAATTTCTTGGTGACGTGCAAAGTGCTCAAGTGTCGCATCTCTTTGTTCTTCCATTTTTACCAGGTTCAAGAGGTGAACCTCCACAATGTTATCCCAGGTGTTGAATTCTTTCATGAACTGCAAGATAGGGATTTATAAGTTTATCAGGAATACAGGACTCTAGCCATAAACCAAGTGAAATGGAGAAGTTCCCATGGCTTCTTTAATCCTAATGCAATCTGCCCAAAGGGTGAACTTGATTTTATGGTGCCAGTCTCGGGGAATTTTTTTTAGCAAATGTTTGACTAGTTCCATGATATTTTTATTGGCGGATTCAATGACGCCATTACCCTGGGGATAATAGTTGATGGAAAAATTTAAGGTGATTTTTCTCTGATAGGTCCATTCTAGAAGTTGTGCTGAAGAAAATGTCAGACCATTGTCACATACAATAGAAAAATGAATTCTGAATCTTGTGACGATGTTCTCTTCCAAGAACTTAATGACTACATCCTTAGAATTGTTTTTGCATGGGATTTCCTCAGACCACCTGGTACAGTAATTAATAGCAGTTAAAATGTATCGGTGGTTACCCGATGAGTTAGGGTTTATCTCCCAAATAAATTAAAACACCCATTAGGCAAAGGTTTGAACCTCAAAGACCGACTGTAAAGGTATGCCAGGTTTTGCTCACATGAAGCGATGGTCTAATAGGTATGGCACTGCCTTACATGAGCATGAACATATTTGAAGATAAAGGGCCAATAATATCTAGCCTGGAGAATCTGATGGGCGGTGGCATCAGCTGAGCCATGCCCGGTTCCATACTGCCAATGGAATTCCTCTATCATCCTGGTAGCTTGGTCCCTGTCTACACACCGAAGATAAATCCCCTAAAAATTCCAATGGAAAAGCGTCCCATTTTTTTTATGATAAAGTGGCCACTTTTTAGTCGCAAGGCATGACATTTTTTAGGAGGGAGCCCCTCAGGGCACTAGTTGTTGAGTAATAGGTACACCAAATTAATATACCACAGATCTTGAGTGATGGACTCCACAGTGTAATTTTGGCATTCTATATTTGGAGTGGCCTCTGCCATTGGTTTACATAACCCTTGGCCTCAAACTATTTTCATTGCTTGCATTTCAAGGTCATATTCCTAGAGGATGGCCATGCATTTCCCCCAACATTCACCCAGTTCACTCTGTAGCAATAAAGACTTGACATCCTAGTCCAAGATAATGGCATGCACTTTGCTCTGGAGAATGTAGTGTGGGAATTTCTTCACGGCCTAGACTAAAGAAAAGACCTTCTTTTCCAATGGTGTGTACTGGAATTCAACGTTCTTAAAGGGGGAGCTCATGAAAGCAATAGGTCACTCCTCTCCCTCAATTTTCTGGGTTAAAAATATGGCAGCAGAGTGTGGCGAAGCAAAGGAATAAATGTGGAATGGGAGGGAATAGTCCAGACTTGCCAAGACCAGGGCTTCCACTAAAGTCTTCTTGATTTGGGAAAATGCTCACTTCACCTCAGAACTCCACTCAATCTTAGTATCTTTCTTCATCATATCATTTAGTGGTCTGATAATCTCGGCGAATCTGGTAATGAACCGCCAAATGAAGTTTATCTTCCTGAAGAATGATCTTATTTCCTTCTTACTACCGGGTATTTGTGAATTTGGAAATTCTTCTACTCTATCAGGGTAAATGGATATCCCTTTCTCAAAGACAATATGCCCAAACAATTTCCCTTCAGTGACCCTGGATATACACTTCTTGGGGTTAACTGAGATACCGTATGGGTGACATCTCTCATAGATCTGAGTGAGGTGGGCGGGATGATCACGCCTATCCCAGGAAAAGACATTTAAATAATCCATGTAGATTATTATGGATTTATTAACCAAAACTTTGAATGCAATGTCCATGGCTTTTTGGAATGTGGCTCCAACGTTAATTAGGCCAAAATACATTCTTCGGTATACAAACATCCCCCACTTGGTGGTGAACATCATTTTCATCCTATCTTTGAACTTAACCATGACTTGGTTATAACCGGAGTACCCATGTAGAAAGGATACAATTTGTGAACCATTTACAATTTTCAACACCTCGTCCAGTGAAGGGAGAGGGTGATTATCCTTCTTGAAGACTTTGTTCAAGTTGTAGAAATCCACACACAGGAAAATCTTGCCACTCTTTTTGCATATAGGGACAAGGTTGGAAACCAATGTAGTATGCTGGATAGGAAAGATGATCCAGGCTGACAATAATTTCTGAACCTCCTGGTGAATAAAGGGTTCAATCAAAGAGTTTACTGGCCACTGTTTCTGCCAGAAAGGTTTGGCCTCTGGTTTTAGGGGGATGGTATTGGTCATGATAGATGTATCATAAGTTTTAAGATCTTCATATTCCCAGGCGATAACATCAATATATTATCAAAGAACCCTAAGAATCTTTTCCTTCTCCTCTTGGGAGAAGGAGGTACCAATGTGGAAAAAAATTTCTTCATCAGCTTTATCGATGTTAAACTTTTCATATTTTCCTCCTTTGGAGGAGGATTATATCTTGTCTTGGCCCTAGGGGTCTGAAATGAAAAGTTGTTCTAGAGCGACCATCCCCTTAGGAAAGTTGTTGGTAGGTACGTCAATGATCCCATCATCTTCTTCACCTTTCTCAGTATCATCATGATTGGTTTCTTCCATGATCTGATCTTCAAATATGCCAACATTTTCCATGAAGGACAAAATGTGTTGGTCATCTTTGAAAACCTGAAAGTGTGTTATATTGTCCAGGATTGATGGGGTGGGGGCCATTTTGACAGAGAATCTCCAGAGCCAGGAATCAGCCATCAACTTGAGTGTACTGGCAGACACAGCGAGGGAATTTGGAACATATTTACATTTCTAGGGGATAAGTTTGGTGTTGAAATCATCAAAGTATTTGATTAGGCTCCATGACCAATTACAGTATGCGGCCAACCTTTTATCATGACATGTGTATTGCGTCTGGATCTATTTTATAGTTAGCTCTGCATCACCCATTTCCCAGAGGTGAATGATCCCTTTTCTCAAAGTGAACAGGTGTTCGAGGACTAAGGCCTCGTACTCTATGATATTGTTGGTGGAGGAAAACTACAATTTGTAGGACGCAAAGAAGGATTTTGCTCATGGGTTGATTAATTCCACTCTAGCCTCACAACCTTGTTTGGACCAGGACCCATCAAGCTTTAGGATCCATAAATAATTGTTAGTTTTATGGGGCTGAGGAATTGAAGTGGAATTTGGATTGGGTTCAGGGTTTGGAGGTTTATCAAGTGATTCCTCTAACTTGGATTGTGTGCAGGTGAGACTTTCCTCCAGAGAATCCTCTGGTTCAGGTTCCTGGATGAGTGACACCTCAAGTATACCGATGGGTGGATTGATTGGTTTAGGCAACCCAGATTTGCACTCCTTCTCTTAGAGATTGGTGATGTAGTGGGTAGCGGTGGCTATATAGGACTCACACTCTAGTTTGGAGTGTTTTTGGTAATGTACCCAACACCAAGTGTCAGACAAGAGGGGGGATAGATTTGTTGTGCTACCTTGTAGGTTGTCCAAATATTGAAACCTCTGAGTTATTATGGGGTCCTCCCCAGGGAAGGTACCACTGGGGATGAAGTCAAAGGTTAGGATTTCCCACGGTCAATATACCCAGAGCGAGGATTTAGAGAAAAAGATTTCATTTACCTTCCCGACTTTGGTAAGGGCTTGATTCATTCTAGGCTTGCTTTCTACCCAGATCTGATTCAATTTCCCTTTCCAGGGGAGCCACAAGTGGGAGAATTCTATCGATAAATACCTATTGAGGGACTTTGACAAATTTCAACTCAACAACAACCCATAGGTTTCAGGGATGTCAACCACTTGGATGTCAATGATGCTGGATACCCAGGGATCCAGGATGAGCTAAATTTGGATTTTCTTTAGCTAACCAACCATCTTCACAACATTTTTGTCCAATTGGACTACTGTGCCTTTTGAGGGTGTGGGAGTGAGTTTGAGCTTTTGGCAGATAGACAAGGGAATGACATTACCCGAAGCACCAAAATCCATAAGGCAATTGTACAAGTTTTTCCCTTGGATTTTTAGGCCTAGTAGGAAGGGAGGATCTTCTGTATTTCCCTGGAAGACTACCGAGTTGGTGTCATCAAAAGTGACCATATTTGGTTGGAGACTAACAACTTCTTGGTTCCCTAAGAGCTGTAGGAGGGATTTATTTTTCTTGAGAAAATTAAATAAAACCTCCATCAAGGTCATGGAGGTAGTGGTGTTTTCCAACACCTTGGTGATATCAAACTACCCCTTTGGGTAAAGTTGGCTCCCCCCCAGCCAAATCCCTGGTGTGGTTAGGGCCAAGTCCTCTCGGTGGGAGGGAGTGGTTGTTTGTGTTAGAGTCTTGGGGGGTGGTGCTCTTGAGAGGCACTGACGTGTAGGATGGCCCTTTGCATGCTTGAATTTGAGTGTTATATAAATTTCATGGGTTGGTGAAGGTGTTAGCCTCAAAGGCTGGAATAGATTCATCAAAGAACCCCTGTAAATTGGGTTATTCTTCATCCTCTTCATCTTTCACAAAGAAGATGGTCTCACACATAAAGTAAGTGTGAGGGGGCTCTACTGAGGAGGATTCTAGCGAAGTTGGATTGAAAAGTTGTTGTCTGTCTGACTGGAAGATCTAGATGATCTTCTCCAGTGTTGCACAATTCACCTTGGAATGTGATCCAATATCATGTAATCTACATGATGTGGTAAGGGGGTGGATTTGGAGAAGGGGCCCCAATATTTGTGTTATTGTTCCATTGTTGTTGGGTAGGCCAAGTCCTGTTGTTGTAGCTTCGGCCTCCAGAAATGGCATTCCGTTGACCTGAGAAAACATTCCCTCTCTGGGAATAGGGGTTATGGGAAGCGGAAGGCCCCACCTTCAGCTATCCCATGTCCATTGTCAAGGAGGACACCAATTTCCAGAGGGACTCAACCTTGGCAGACAGCTAGGTAGTGGTGTCAGAGTGTGACGGTTGAGGGGTGGGTTACTTGGGAAAGTGGTAGCAGTTCCTAGAGTTGAGGATGACAATCCTCGGGCTGCAGACAATTGGAAGAAAGGTACTCTAGGGGATTGTGTCAAAGGTTGCTGCATCTGCTGCGGCTAATTCTAGGGAATGTATTCCATACCCAGGGTTGCCTAGGCTTGAGATGGGTAAATATACTAGGCCTGTTGGTCTATTAGTGGTGGGACCATGGCCATTGTTGGGGCACCCATCATCAGATTAAGATTGTATTCTCTGATGTAAGGGGTTCCTATGGGAAACATGTTGAAGGGTACGCTTTGTCCAAACCTGTCGGGGGCCTTTCTCAAGTTGTGGGACAAATCCAGGGCTAATTTGTAAACTTTTTCCATGGTATCTTGGTCGTTAGCGACAGTAGTTATCCAAAGGAGAGTAGAGAAAAAGGGGTCCATAGTGTTGAGGGACGTCTGTATAGTCACATCAGTAGATGGGATAAAAGGGCCCATGCACCACTTCAAATCCTGTTGGAACCAATGATTGAAGGTAGTGAGAGGCTCGTTTGGTTCTTTCTGATGGAAATGAATAGGCTATGGGACCAAGCTGGGTCCAGGTTTAATGTGGAAGGCCACCAGAAAGGCGTCTTCCATATCTTGCCAACTATTGATGGAGTTGGCAGGCAAATTTAAATACCAATTCAGCTCATTTTGTCCTAGGGATAACGGAAACATTTGGGTTACAACATCTTGATGTTATATTCGGTGTCTATTTATGGCATCTTTGTAGGCTTGAAGGTGTTCTTCTGTAGTTCAGGGACCTAGATGCTCGTATTTGTTGCAGATCTTCTCCGGGTGTGGAAGAAAATCATTAGTAGCATCGGGGAACTACCCTATTAGGCACTCGATATTATTGAAGTAGGTAGCCATCGGGACTATTTGGTGTTAGCTTGGGTGGATGTGAGTCCCTGAGATTATCTGAGAGATTTGGGTATTTTGGTGTGTGGTAGATCCCCAGGGAAAATCCAATGGTTATCTTGTTTGGTGGGTCCTTTTTCTTTGAAAAGGAGGTTTGAGTTCTACAAACTCTCCAGGATCAGGGGTCAATCAGAGGATTCTTTCAAAGCATAGGGATGAAAATGAACCTATACCAAGGAAAGTATAGTTCCTAAAACTACTACTTGGGGAGCCCTAGAGCGGTGTAAACTTGAAATCTTCCAAGGGAGATGAGCTCATGCCCTTTGTCTAGTGCCAGTTTGTTTTGACAGGACTTTGTGACCGACTCTGCCAACAGGGGATAAGTTGTCACTGAGTACCGGAGAACAGGCCAACTCCGCCTGTAGAGGTTTACCAGAGAATGAATTCTCCTAGCCTCCAAGCACCTATTTGTCGGGTCTCGATGGTACGGGGGAGCTAAGTTGGGCAGGTGACTATTGTTTGAGGGGATAGCTGGTTTTTACTCATCACTTCCAAGGATTTCAAAAGGGGGTGATGCTTCCTACAAGCACTTAGATTTACCAATGAAATCAAAAAAACTAGATCAGAGTTAGAGTAAGTTTCTATGTATAGTCATGCAATATGTATTCAAACATTAATAATGCTCCAATGCAAGAAAACAACACAAAATACCAGATACACAAGGAATCACCGATTCATATGTATTCAATAGCAAAGGGAGATAAGATCATTTAACTAAATGAAAAACACAGGAGCGAAGGACATGAGAAGACATAAAACACAAAAGATGTTCACTAACATCAGAGATCAGAACAACAAATAAAATAGGGCCACAAGTTTTTCTTCTTTCTTTCATTAACTTTAAATGATTCCAGCATCACTGGTGAGTACATTCATGGCTCCAAGGGAGAATTAAGCTACTGAGAATAGATTGAAAGTAAAATTCTAACTGCAATGAACCTGAAGGTGTTATTTTCTATTACTACTAGATAGTGAAATCCTCAATTTCACTGACCCTTGTTAAGGCATCACTCTTATTATTTATACACAAACTTGACCTAATCTACCTGTAGACTTGCTAAATAAAATACAATATCCATGGCCGGTACTACCTACACCACTCACTATCATCTAAAGATGTACTAAGTTTTGATAAGACCGAAGAAGAAGAAATGAGAGAAATCTAGAAAAATTGGCCTAGAGAAGAGGGCCATGGTACTTGTAGAAGAAACTTTCTTATCTTAGTAACTTAGGCCATACGCCTCATTAATGCTCATTGCAGCTCTCTATCTTTGATGTGCACCAGGTAGTAAATGCGAAAGCGATTCCTTGGGGGAATAAAAAGATATCTGTGAGAACCGTCCCATCTTTCTGACCTGTCATTATCTATCCGTCATCTGCATTCTGACCCTTATTAATTTCTGATATCTATCGGTTGGCTCCAGAGAACCTTGACACAAATTGTTGCAAAAGAATACAAATTTAGGAGCCAAAATTCTTGAGTTTGGGAGCTTACGCTCAAAGAATAACATATCTTCAAAACTTTTCCCTGCTGGTGGAAATATCCAGAGACCGGAAGACTTCACTGTTCTTTACATTTTTGGAATGTCTCCAAAATCTAGAGAATTCCCTCTTCATCTATCTCTTTAATACATTCCTGAAGGTCTTTGGCTGCCTCCAACTGAACGCCCACATCTCTGGCACCTTCCTTGAAATTTACAGCCATATTTGCGACATCGTGTGCCCAAACCAACATACTAGTGAGTCATGACATCTTTTCTCCATCAAAATCTCTGGAGGACCGGAATCGTGCCTCCATTATTTCATCAAATCTACTCAAAACAAAATCCAGCAGAGCACATGTCTCAGTGCTAAAGGGATGGATCGTCAAAACCCTTGTGATGAATGTCGCATATAAATTTAAATAATTTTGGGTCATAAATACTTTAGCCTTCTAGGATGCTACCAGTTGCTTTCTTGTCTAAACTTTAAGACCAAGTGTAGAGTTCCAGGCCTAGAGGAATGCGAAATGCTAATATCCCAAAATACCTGTCTCCATGAAAAATTCTTCTCAAAAATTCATTATCTCTTCCAGCTCACTCTTCCATTATTCATACTTTTATATCTCCCCCTCCCACTGAGAAACAGTGTCATTTAAATGGCCCAAGATGGTACTAGTTTGGTGTAGGTTCGAGAGTGTAGCTATCAAGAAATGCCTTATGGTTTATACCTGCTCAGTTACCCAATTGTCCACAACCTGTGCTTTATTCTTCATTGTCCTTAGCGCATCAATATCACCCTACGAGAGTGGTGTTCTGAATGTGGAGTCCTCTGGAGGAATCACACCCAATAGTTGTGTCAGCTTTGCAAGAATCCTAAGGAGATTATTATATGTTTGTTTTGCCTCCGTCGGCTTTTGCACTTTCTTTTCATACCGGGCCTCAATCCTACTGGGATTTTCCCCTGTTTATCTCTCCTCCACAGAGGGAATTTGGTGATGGTGTACTTTGGAACTCCTTTTGCTGCCTCTTCTTTATCTGGGGGAGGTGTCACTACTACCATGACGGTATTTCCTCTCAGACCAATCTGAATGGTATGGAGGGTCTCGACCTTCTTAGGCTTATGGGCCTCTTAATTTTGAGCCATCATCTTAGCCAGAGAGAGAGAGAGGGTCTCTTATTTCTACTGGGGCCTTTCTCTTCCTTGACTCCACCAACCATTGTGGCAGTGAAGGCAGTCTCATTTCCAAGACTTGGATAGTTGGGTCCTCTTTGGGAGCTTGTTGTGCTTCCCTGACATCACTGGTCACTGTGGACTCTTTTTCCTTATCCTTGGGGTTTCCTGCTTCTCCCACCTCAATGGTATTTATGTTTTTAGTTTTAGGGATCCTGCCTTCCCCAGCACTTGTGGTGTTTGTATCCATATTTTCAGCATTCTCCCACACATCCCGTTGCTGCTTAATTCTTTCAACATTCTTTGCCCAGATATTATCCTCTGAAGGCCTATTTTTTGGAGGGGGTGAAGGTTTCCAACCTAGATCTGACTGTTGCATTGTGGAGACCACCTTTTTGAATGTTGTATCCTGGGGTAATGGGTTACCCAGGGTGTCTGGAGGCATTTGGAGTGTGAGGAATGCGAGTACGATTGTTCCCCAAGGTCCAGTTTCCCCAACCGTAGTTGGTTTCTAACCTTGTACCTGCCTCTCTCTTGTCTTGGTCCCCAAGACTGGTTCTTCTTCCACTCCTAGTGTGCTTTCCAGTTCCTGCTCCTGGGTCTCTTTTTCTTGGGAAACTTCCTTTTCTTGTCCTTCCCCTTCCTTGGGGATAATCTCTACTTCTTGTGCGGCGATCTCTTCCACCGCCCTCTCCACATCTTCCTGCAAATTTACTAGGTCATCAGTTTGAAAGATGTCATTAAAATTATCGTGGGGAGGGGAGGTCCCTAGGGGATCTTCTGGTTTGGGGGAGGAAGGGATAAGTTCCATAGGAATATTTCCATATGGTCCAAGGCTTGCATCTATGCTTGTTGGAGGATTGCATGTTCTTTGGTTTCTTCTCCTTATTTGTAACGAGGCCCTGACATCCAAAATAGCTTCACCCTCATCCTCCATCTCCGTTTCCTAGCTTATGAGTGTTGTGACTGAAGGGGAGCCTGAAGGAAGGGAAGAACCTAGCGAAGTGACTGTGAGAACAAGGGAAAGTCTGGTGCTAATTGTTTTTCCCAGCTATTGAGATGAATCAAGCTGGGTATTAAGTTATTCCATCAAAGGGGCTATAACTGAGGTTGGGACTGGGGCCGTGGTGCTATCTTTTGTTTTCCCTTTGTCTCTACTAGGTCCTAACATTTTAGAGCTAGAAGAAAATCCCCGCAAAGTTGTAGCATCTCAGTGGTTGCTCTTTTTACATACCCATGAAAAATATTCATGACTACGCTTCACTACATCCTTAGTGATATCTTCTATCATCAAAAACTTTGGGGTGTCCCAATCCACCAGAGGGAGAGCCATCTTATCAATCCCTTTGGATTTATATTCTAGGTCCTCCATGGGCCCAGTGTCTGAGAAATATTTTGGAAAGGTCTAGAGACCCATGGGCTTCATCATACCTTTTTTCATTCTCTCATAGTGTCGACTCCAGACCTCAAAGTCATCCTGGAAATCTACCCAAAAATCCTCCATGTGAGGCTCATGGGGCGCTGACACCCAAGGTAATTCTTGATTTATTTTTCCTAGTGGATCAAAATTGCTTTGTGCCAGGTACAACCCTACGAACCGCAAACTTTTCAATTCATTGTCGGCCTCTTTGGCCACTGCAAGGCTGCAAGTGTAATTCTTGCAAGTGATCAGGAAAGGAATGGTGGTAACCTTCTTGAGGCCATAATAAGTATGGACCTCCAGGATCTGTCTGTAGTATTCCATTAAAATAACCCTATCCTCGCAGTGTTTGGGAAATAGGTAAGGCTTGCCAAAGAATCTGGTAACCCGAATGTATGAGTGTTGAATGAAATAATGGCCGTAGGAACTTACTAAGTCTATGGCATCCTTTGACATCTGATAAATGGCATCCTGAGTAGGTATCAAAATGTTGTAGTAAGCGAAGGTATCATTTACCCGACAGAAATTAGGGAAGCTGGCTTCCAATTAAATATGGGAAAAATGACCCCAAGGAGCACTGTGGCCAAGCCCTATCCCAAGGACACCCACTGTAAGTAAACTTGACATTCTGGGTCTCTATTATGTCAGTGCTCATCAAACATAATAGGTCATGTGGAACTTATGTCTCGCCAACCTTGTTTAGCTGGAAGTCCAAATGATTGGAAATAATGGTTTCCCAATCAAAATTTTTCTTGTTGGTGGTGATGTTGTAAAGAAAGTAGTACATCCAGGCTGAAAAGTCCTAGGCATGTGGTTTCCTGAAGACCCGACATAGGAAGATGATCCCCACTTGTATGCATTCTTTGAAGTCCATGCGGGGGATCTCCAACTTCAATTTCTTGTAATCCTTCTTTAGCGCCTTCATGAAATGGGTGTTAAGGTGCTGTCGGGAAGCTTGTAGAACATTGTTGAACTCTTGTAGCAATGCAACCTAGGAGATAATGATAGAATTGGAAAAATGGGGGATTCCCAGTCCTAAAGAAAAAGTGGCAGTGTTGAGGGATACTATGGGTGTTGGGTAGCCCATAGGAAGGGAAGCAAAAAGTATAAAAACCTGAATGGTCATTTTGTAATGTTCTGCTAGGGTGGGAGTCAGCACCAGGGACTGCACAGAGCAAGGGAAGCCAACATCCTAGATTATGTTAGAGGTAGCCACGTTCTTTGCCATACTGTCTCCAGTAGAATGTTGATTCAACATTATCCTTACCAGGCCCTACAATTGGGCCCATCATCTGACCTCTGTGTTGGTGATTAGTTCTAATTTTGAATCCACCTTGGATCCCATGATTACACCATCCCTCAGATATTTTTAGGTGAGTGGGACTTCTCTAATGCTTTCTCGACATTTGTCTTGGTGGCCGCCCTTGTTGAGGTGGATGGCAGTTCCAGACTTCCAGGAGGGGAATATACTTTAAACATATTTCTTAAAGCCTACAAGACCAGATAACCATTGATACAAATAATCAAATATAATAAATTTTTGGGTTCTAGATATTTCATCACCATTTCACACCCATCCTCGAGAAGATGTTAGTTTTTAAAATTCCAGAAAATGCAATAAACGAAAAGAACTTACTTCAAATTTGATCAATATGTGGTGTCCCGAGGATTCTGGTTCTTGTAGAAAATGATTTGAAGGCTTTGGGATCATGCAGAACTCAGAATCTGGAGAAACAAACCATTGTTAAAATGACCTGGAAATTCACCGTACTGGGCTAATTTGGGTTGTTACATGGTCATGCAATGAATGAAGTAATGGAATTCATTGTGACATTTGTCTCAACACGAATGGAGTGAATGCCACTTAGGATGGTTTTAAATTATTGCTCATGGGGAATTAATCCTGCCATTAATGCTGAAGTGATGGGGGAAAGAGAAAGGCCACAAATAGAACAAGTGAGGTGATGAGATCAATTTTAGTGAACACCAGGTGGGCGAGCTCAAATTTGTTCAAACGATGTAGAGGGCGCGGTGAAATCGTCGCGAGACAAGTAGGACTCGAAGGAATGTACAGACCATGTACATGAATTTATAGATGATTACATAGAAACCATACACTATGAACACTATTAATAGGAGGCTAAAGAATGACATTTACACAGGCACGGACAAATTTACAACTAACCTACAAGGCACTACCTACAAATTTACAAAGGCTTATAGAAATTTACACTATTTTACACTATCCAAAAATACATAGAGGGTTGACAACCCTCTTGCAAAGCCATCCCATAGATGCGAGGTGACAAGGAAGAAAAGAACACAAAGAAAACAAAGCACAAAAGAAAACAAAGGAACAAAGTGCAATCCAAAAAGAAAAGAGAAGGGCTAGAAGGACCTACCCAAAAACTAGAGACATAGAAGGAAGGGACAGAGAGGTGCTCTGCAAACAAACAACTCTTTGAAATCCATGAACACACCAAGAACACTATAGGATATCTTGAACATGCACAGGTCCAAACTCCCAATTAGTGTTAATCACTTGAAGAAAAGCACACTTAGCTCATTGGGAAATTGCACAAGTTACTCTTAATTCGCTCTGAGGGTAAATTATTCGTGGTAAGTGTAACAATGACAGACAAAGCTTAATTTGTATTCCTTGGATTAAAATGCATCGTTCCCTTCCAAAAATCTCAAGAAAAAGGCAAACCTCCAGAATCCAGGCCCAGTAATCCCGCACGACAACACCCTCCAACTAAAGAGGAATTAATGACACAAAAACCCTAGGGTCCAGAATTCAGCTAGCACAAAAGAAAAAAACACTCTGGGACTGGGCCCCAGAGTGCAGAAAAACCAAAAGGAGGTGACAACAATGGTAGCGCGGAGGGGAAGGCCGGAGAAAGAAAAAGTGTTGAAGAGAAACAAAAGGAAGAATGAAAAGAGAAAAAGGGGGACCCAAAATTTTGCCAGCAAATTGCAAGGACGGGTATGTAGGGCATAAAAAACCCTCCTCTAGAAATCTACTAAGTTAGTCTCTAAGTTGGAACTATGTACCATCTTTGTATCATAGAGCCCCTATAGACATGCCACCTCTACTTGTAGGTTGTCTCTCTATGTTATAGTAATCTATATATCTCCCCTCATAGCCTCTATAGATATGTACATTTGATCCCTATCACTAGTCAGATCTTCATACCTCCACTATAGGGTATTGTGTACCCCTATGTAACCATCTTGGGCTATGGCTACACCTATGGCTGCTAACTATGTAGGTGGTGGTGCCTATCCCTGAGGTACCTGTCCCTATCCCTAAGGAGGTTGTGCCTTCTCTCCTCCTTGTCCCTGTCCCGCTAGAGCTCTCTATATCATCGTAGCCATGGGTGACCTCTATCAACACACCCTCCTTCCACCTGCTCCTCCATCTCCTCCATCCCCTCCTCCATCATCCCACTCCACAACATCCTCATTGGGTCCAGGCTACTCATCTTCTACTACCTGTCTTCGGTTTTTCAACCTAATCGGTTGATGTGAATCCTAAAAAACTAAATATACAGGAGTCATCCATGCATCGACAATGACCTTCCTCCTCCTCCATGAGATGGGCTACATAGACCTCCAACTAGACCAAGCTTCTATTGGGTCTACGCCATAAACCCTAGGTTCAACCTCCCGAGTGACATGCATATATGGGAAGTTGCCAGGCACTACATCATGCACTAGACCAAATTGTCACATAACCCACAAAGGGTGGTACCTCGTAATCATGTATATGGTCCTACCCAATAACCAGTAGTTTGTCTAGATGGATGAAAAGTGGTACATATCCTCTATACCATCCTCTCTCTAATTTTTCTCATCCCAATGACCCCATGACTCACAAGCTTTGATGGTCATCCACTCAAAAATTAGGAGCTCATCTAGAAACCTCTACGAATACCCTATACCTCTTATGGAATAATATCAAATCAAATGTCACTATCTATAAGAATATGACTCATACTATCGCTTGTGCTCCTGTGACTTGATCGGCCTCACCAATGCTATATGCTATATGCTATCACGAGGTTCCTACCACCATTATATATTCACACATATAGATCAAGGTACAAATTAACCATGATAGTATAACCATATTAGTACAATTCACCATTCTCTACCAACATCTGGCTTAGAACCCAAGCCCATCCATGTGAAAATCCATGGCCCACCAAGTTTGGTAACATCCTCCCTCCAATCAGCCCTAAAAGGTACAATACCTATTTGGGTAACCTCACATCCACTATCAAATGCTACAAGATCTTAGTACTATCTCATGGAATATCTGCCATCCACCATCTGAAAGAGATCTCCATGTAGTACTGTCAATACTCCAAGATATATGGTATATCTGCCACACGTTTAGTAGTGTGATCATCACCTCTCTATAGGAAAATGAAAGTTGAAGGTGTCATTGTGCCACCTCTCCACCAATGTTATGTGCTTGAATCTAGGGCCACTGATGTATGTGGTCTAGGTCACATAAAGTCACAACCGTGAGTTCTCCAATGCTCAACTGTTCCCATAGCACCATCGTTGTCATTCAATGCTCCTGCGAACCCAATGACAACTCCTAAGCCTATATCCATTCAAACCTGTGTTAATCAACCTTAGATCTTTCCTATTCTTCCCAAACCTGATCCTGATTGGGGCATTATGTCCCCAATCTATCCTAAGTCTACCTCAAAACCCCTATGATACATCTCATGACACTAGCTAATAGCCCTTTCTTTCATCGATGGAGATGTCGATTCCCTATCCAAAACACAAATTAGTGTAGGCGTCGATCTAACCTCCAATCTCCCCACCTCCAAGTTCCCCTTTTAGAATCTTCAATGATTGCAATCTGGCAAAGGGCATCTCCACTTGTAGAGCATCATCTACGGTGTCCTTGATTGTGCGATCAATGTTGGTACAGATGTTGACCACATGATCTATGTCACTAGACCAACAAGTTAAAACCCCCATTTAAAATTTGTACAAACCATAATTAATGGGCATATAAATGCAATAAATGATGGGACAAGCTTACTTTTTGAAACTCATAGGTGAGTCCCAGTCCGCAGTCTGTGATGCACCCTTATGCATTCCCCAAACTGGTTCCTCTCTCGCTCTGTGACCATCTTCACTCTTAGTGCTTCAGGTTTTTTCACTATGAGTGTTGAAAGTGAGCTCTTATAGGGCCCTCCATCCCTACTTATTGCCCCCTCTAAGCTCGTTATTCACCTCGGTCCCCATTTTTCCTATCATTTTGTCCCGCTACCATGTTGGTTATGCTAATTCTCCTATTCTACACTTTTTTCAATATTTTTCCCTCATTCTCCCTTTTTTGTGAAAATGGTCCAAAAATTATTATTTTTGCATTATTTTCTCAAGGGAGCACAACCTTTCATCATCGTCTCTATGTTACTACTCACACGCCTCTAAATTTCTTAGGGGCATCTTATTTATTTTGTTTGACATGACATCATTTTTGATGCTACATCAAAGAGAGGAAAAGTGTAGATGCCTAAAAATTTCCCTTTACATCCTTGTTAATTAAATTAAATTAAATTAATATCCCCTTTGACATTATAGTTAATTTTAATTAATTAATTATATTTGGCACATTCACCTACATATTTAATTAAATATATTCATTCACTAAGGTATTTAAATTTTATTTAAATACATCCCTCCAATGTATTAAATTTTATTTAACACATTTCCTCCATTGTCCCCTTTTTAAATAAATTCATATTTATTTAAATCCTCTATTTATCCTATTTATTCTAAGCCACGATTTAATTAAGTGTATAATGGTTGGTCCCACAATAGTGTGTCCCACTTTTTGGCCAACTTTGACATTGAGATCAACATTTTGAGAGAAAATTTCACTTTCGAACACCTGTTGCCACAAAACTCTTAGGAATTTGGAGATGATGTAAACTAGAGTCTTTTGGAATTTTCTTTCTAGTTTCTAAATATATTAAAAAAAAATTAAAATTCATTTAAATTCATTTTTCCTTCTCCTTCAAAAAGTGGTTTGTGTGGAAAAACAATGTTTTTAAGGAGTGACTGTCACTTGGATTCGTATAAATTTTTTTTAAAAATATGATAACAATGTAATTCTTTCAAGGTTATATTTTTAACTTCAATATCTAAAGGATGCAATTGGTTTCATTTATTTTGGGTCAATATTTCATACTTTATTAAGTTCTAAAGTGACCGTAACTATAATTTATACATAAGGTCACTTGGATCGCTCTAACTTGATCTGTATATATCAAAATTCATTTTTCCTTTTTTTCATAGATAGGTAACAAAAATACTCTTTTCCTACATACTTTTCATAATTTGGTTTTTCTAATATACTATCTTTCCCAAAGCGTCAAAGAGAGAGGTTGTTAAATAGCCAAACAACCTTTGTTTAATTAAACTAAAAATAGAAAGTCAAAATGAAATTAATATATATTAAAATCATAGTGACTCTAACGCTTGCTTTGAGTAGCATCATCTTCCATTTAGGTTTTAGAATATTTTTTTATTTGGTACTTGATTGAGACCTTCAAAGGGAAAAAATTTGCAGAAATTTGTTGGCTTTGGAGAGGAAGGCCAAATTTAGGGGGTTTTCTCGAACACCCTTGTAGCGAAGGGGGTTAGAGTGAATCCCCTTCTAGCAAACCCCCAATGTAAAATTTGCACACATTTCTTCATTTTGGTTCATTCACATGGTTCACTTGAATTGGGTATAGTTTGAGTGAACCCCCCATTTCATCTAGTTCGTGTGAAGGGGTTTTTTACCTTCATGCAAACACCCCCATTCGCTCGAAGGGGTCAAAAATGGAAAAAATCATCTGTGTGATTTTTCTTCATGCCTAAAAGTGAGACACAACTTTGTGGGATCACCTGTATTTTTATCTAAATCTAAAACCAACTTAAAACCTACCCTACATCGATCACCTCACCCACTAAGCCTATCACATTTGAATTAATCCTTGATTAAATCCTATTTTAGGTGATTCCTAACTTCATTAAGCATAATGAGTTTCTCACACATGTGTGAGGAACTCTTCCCAAATAAGCCAACCACCTTCCTTAACTTCTCCAACCATATCCTTACAACCTTATCCCCTCTCCCTTCTTCCAAGGTTTCTCACACATGTGTGAGAAACCTTGAGCCTTTCATACCTTAAAAAATCATCTTGTTCAAAGTTTCTAACACATGTGTGAGAAAATTTTACTTTGGCATGGTTATCTCTTTGTCCATGCTTCTCCTATGTGGATCCTATGTGGATGCCATATAGGTTTCACCTCATCCAAGACTCTCAACTCCCTCCAAAAAAATATATAAATATGATCCTCTTCCTTTGTATTTCCATCCATCATATGCATCTAGAGTTATAATGCTAGTTTCCTTTCATATCGCAATATAGGTATTCATGTTAGCTATTTCCATAGCTTAATATTTTCATATCAATAACATGTTACTTCATCTTAGTTTTGTATCCATGCTAGTTTGAATCTTTAATTTGTATTTCTATCATCATCCTTTGATTATTGTTGCAAACTAGTTCCTCGTACTAGTTTTGTAATCTCTTTGATCTCCATTAGCTTGCATATTAGCTTTATTTTGATCTTTGAGATTTTCTTATACTTTGGCATCTATTATTGTGTTTTTTAGAGCAATACCCAAATTATCCAAAAAGATAAAATCAAACAAGTCTTGGGTACACTTATTTTGGATCTATCGCAGGTTATGTTCTTTTCTTAGTGTAAAGTAGGAAAATGGAAGCATTTCCATGGTATACTGGTTTATCCTCCCGAGTAAGTGGTTTGGGTTCATGTCAAGCACCTTGAATGGGTTCCTGACTTTGATCTAGCTTTATCCCCCTATTCTGCACTATTTCTAGTTTTTCCAGCCTATTTCTGGCACCCCAGACTGAAAAAATAGGACTTAGACCTCAGGGTCAAGGTCGACCTTTTTTGGTCAAGGTCGACCTCAACCTTTACCTAGGTCAAAATCAACCTTTTCAAGGCTTGGGACTCAAATTTCATTATTTTAGAGTTTTTAGATGTCGGTCTTTGGAAAAAGTTAATTCCTGCTTCCAGGTCGACTATTTTTGTTTTCATAACAACAAATCTTAAACTATATTTAATATGGGTCCTCTTCTAGGGGCATGGGTCTAATTGGAATTTAATTCTCCTATGTCGGCCTCTCTAGAGGATTGTGCCCTAGTTTCATATAAAAGGAAGCTTTCTCCTCTCATTTTCTTTAACCATCATTATCCACATGAACTATAATCATCATTGCAATTCAAAGACTCAAAGAGTGAGATCCAAAGGTGAAGAAGTAAGATTTTAAGAAAGCCAATAGCCATTGAAACATTCATCCATTCTAAAGCACCTCTCAAGCACTCATTTTCATCAAGGATATCCATTGGTGGCCATTAGAGGATTCAAGCTCCATGGAGCCCTCTTGTTGAAGATTTCTCCATCCACATTCCTCCAAGCCTCTTCAAATTCAAGAAACCATCCAAGATTGGTGTTGAAGATATACAAGAAATTGATTGGAGACATCCTACATTCTACATTCTACATTCTACATCCTTTTTGGTGCATACATACTTATGGATTCACGGATTCAAATCTGCCACAAGGAATTCTACAAGCAAGGTGAATTTGTTTATTTAGTTTGTTTTATTTATGCAATTTCAATTATACTTTGAGGTTAATTCCAAAACTGGAGTTTGACCAAGGCAAACGCCTGCCCCCAACAAAAAAACCATTTTTCTTGCAGGTATAGGTTTGCAAGAGTAGATGGGGATGGAGATTCAGATACCCTTTTTGTCTAACTGTCGGGATCTGAAAATAGAATTTCAGTCTGAGACTTTTTTGGTCAATTCTACCCTAGGTCAGAATCAGAAATTCTTGGTCAATGGTGACATTGACTTGAGGGTACAAATCATAACTATGTCAGAATGCAAAAATATTTTTGGGTTTTATTTGTCTCTATGTTTCTATTCCATATCTGGTCTTAGATTTTCTAAAAACTCAACATAGGCTTCAGAAAACAACATTCTTTAGATCTGTAATATTTCAAGGTTAGTACATTTCTCCTATTCATTTAAATTAAGATTATCAATCTTTCTACATCTATTGTATATTCAAATAATTAAATGGGTACTTAAGATCTTCCTTTTTTCCTTATTTCTAAATGGTTGATTCATTTATGCATTGATCCTTCCATTTTGGATTCATCAATTTGGATCTTTCATTTGTATATCTAAGGATAGAAGGAGAGCATGTTATTTACCCCCGTACATTTCAATAAAAAAAATCAATAAATCTTCCAAATGTAATATAGGATAATAGCAAACCCTCAAACAATCAACCACCACCACCATCATCTATTTTCTTACATTTCGGTGAACCCGCGCTAGACAAATTTTTCTTTTTGGTGTTTGATTTACATTTTATGATTAGATCTTACATGTATTTCTTTTTATGCTCTTGCATTTATATTTCAAAATTTAAAAAAAATCACAAATTTCTTTAAAAATACAAAAAAATTTACATTTTTCATGCTTGTAATGTTACTTTGTGTTCAACATGTATGATTTTTGTTTTGAATACTTTGATTAAACTTTTGTTGTGAAAGAGGCTAGATCCCCTAATGAGATACATGGAAGTGAGGATGAAATTTGTTTGAATAAGATCTCCATGGATCCTATTCCTATTTCATCCTCCTCTAAAACCTCTTCAATTGACCTTTAGCATAGAGATGAGTTAAGGATTGATGTTAATTTTTCTCCTAATATATGTCTTTTATATGAGCCTACTTTAGAATATAATTATTTCTCCTTTAGGGATAAAGCTTTAGGTGCTCCTATAATGTGTTTTATTGATAGGGATGATGATCCTCCTATTTGGGATGAACCTTTGGATTTGGATGTTGATTACTCTCTTCCTCATGAAGCCATTCTGGATGATTATACTTTTTGGGATGAACCCTTGGATAAAGACATTGATGTATCTCCTCCTCGTGAAGATGCTTTGATATAAGAGGGTGATTTATTAATGGATGAAATATTAATACATGATGATGACTCATTTTTCTAAAACACACTACCCTTATGTGGACATTTTAGAGAAAGAAGAGAACATTATTGATTCATTACCTCTAATTGGGATTCCTTCTAGTGATGTGGCATTAGCAAAAAGTGCTATGAATTCCCTTAATGTTCTCCCTCTTAGTGATGATCGTACGGAGAATCAAGCTCCTACCTCATCTTCTCCTAGGATATATTCCTTTTTTTCTTTTTTTTTTTTCCTTCTGGTGAATCTATCGAACATACTAATGATGACATAGTGACTAGTGAAGTTCAATTGAATTCTTTTCATATTAATTCTTGTTATGGTCCTGGTTATCATTTACTAGTTAAACATGGATTCCATGGTCAAGGATGTGGTAAGCATAAAACTGGAAATCAAATGCCCTTACAGATTGGGGGCGTGAGAATTCTTATGGATTGGGATTTAATCCTCAACAATACATCAATGTTACCAATATCTCAAATAACACTTCAAAACATGATGAACCTATGAAGGAATATCACCAAGAAGTTCTTTTGCCTAAACTGCTTCATGCTAAGGTGACTACTAGACCTAAATGCAAAAAGAAATATAGTCCGTCCTGGAAGACTTTTCATTTTTGTTTTTATCATAGATTTCATAATCACTCTACTAATGAATCTCGTGCTTTACATTATAAGATTAGGCAGGTCATTGATGGTAAATTAACATGTGGCAATGAGTTATATTTCAATCCTAATTTCTCTAAATAACATTTACGTTCCTATTATGGAACTCTACATTATGTAAACAATGTTAGCCTAATCCTTGGGGGCTTGTTGTCTTGCATTGTGTTGTGAGAAATATAATAGGTCCCCTTCCATCCTTGTTCTTACGCTTGGGGGGCAAGGATTCCATCTCCTTCTTTTTTGTCTTTTCGAGATTCACTTTTCCCTTGGTTAAGCAGTATCTATCTATTATGTGATATCCAACATACATGAAAATTTTGGTTTGCAATTAGGATCTATGTCCTTGATCATAACCTATTTCTTTGTTTGACATTGGTTTTCCATGGTTGATAAATCTCTCACCTTGGAAACTGAATCATGTGTTATCCCTCACAAGGGTTACTTTTTCACTTCTTGCATGATATATATTTGAATTCATCCCTTCCATGGCCTCATAGGAGATGTGACCTTCTTCGATTGGACTGGGTGTTGTCTATGGATATTGTCTTGTTATTTAAGAAGGCTTTATCCTTGTTCTTTTATTTCCTTAACATGTCAAAATAGTATGTACTTTTCCATCTTAAGGAGGGGGGCATATACATAGCCTCCCTCATTCTATATTATTGCGTTTTTGTTCTAACCTTTTGTTTTGCAGCATGCTAAATCCTCTAACGGTAACACACATAAGTTGCTAAATCCTGAAGAGATACAAATTTAATTACAATTCAATATGCTAAATCCATGGAAGGTAATGCACATAAGTTGCTAAATCCTAAAGAGACACACATTTTTATGTTTTTTGCTAAATCCTTGGAAGGTAACACACATAAGTTGCTAAATCCTGAAGAGATACACATTTTACAAATGTATTTCATGGTGATATAACGATATGGATCCATTTTAAAAAGATTCCATAAGGTGTACAACTTTATGGGGTGACTATCAAGTGCTTTCTTGGTGGGCCATCCTATCCATTTTGTGGTTCACAGTGAGAAACATACATCTTATTGGGTGAGAAAACCACTCCTCTCTCTCTCTTTCTCTTTGACTGGTGATGTCTCTCTTATCATGACATAAGGGTTGATAAAGCCTTAATTCCATGGGTCCTTGAAGATTCCTTTGTCCCTTCTGATTTCTAAAACATTATCTTTTCTTTATGATCTCCTTTACCAAGAGTTTGCATCGAGTCCATACTCTTGCTAAAGTGCGGGCTGAATGTATAGTAAAAAAATGGAAGCACTTCCATGGTAGACTAGTTTATCCTTTCGAGTAAGTGGTTTGGGGTCATGTCAAGCATGTTGAATGGGTTACTAACTTTTATCTAGATTTATCCCCCTATTCTGCCCCATTTCCACTTTTTCCAACCTATTTCTGGCACCCCAGACTGAAAAACTGGGACTTTGACCTCAGGGTCAAAGTTGACCTTTTTGGGTCAAGTTAAACCTCAACCTTGACCTAGTTAAAGGTCAACCTTGACCATGAACTAGGTCACAATTAAACTTTTCCAGGCCCGGGATTCAAATTTTAGAATTTTAGGGTTTTCAGATGTCGGTCTTTGGAAAAATTTAATTCCTGCTTTTGGGTCTGTTGTTTCGGTCTTCGGAACAATAAATATTAAATTATATTTAATATAGGTCCTCTTCTAGGGGCATGGATCCAATTGAAATTTAATTCTCCTATGTCGGCCTCTCTAGAGGATTGTGCCCTAGTTTCATATAAAAGGAAGCTTTCTCCGCTCATTTTCTCTAACCATCATTATCCACATGAACTATAATAATCATTGCAATTCAAAGACTTGAAGAGTGAGATAAAAAGGTGAAGAAGAAAGATTTGAAGTAAGCCAAGTAGCCATTAAAGCATTCATCCATTCTGAAGCACTTCTCAAGCACTCATTTTCATCAAGGAGATCCATTGGTGGCCATTGAAGGATTCAAGCTCCATGGAGTCCTCTTGTTGAAGATTTCTCCATCCATATTCCTCCAAGCCTCTTCCAATTCAAGAAATAATTCAAGATTAGTGTTGAAGATCTAAAATGAATTAATTGGAGACATCCTACTTTCTACATTCTACATTATACATCCTTTTTGGTGCATACCTACTTGTGGATTCACGGATTCAAATCCACCTCAAGGACTTCTACAAGCAAGGTGAATTTGTTTATTTAATTTGTTTTATTTATGTAATTTCAACTATACTTTGAGGTTAATTCCAAAACTAGGGTTTGACCAAGGAAAACCCCTCCTCCCCAAAAAACAAACCATTTTTCTTGCTGGTACAGATTTTTAATAGCAGATCGGGATGAAGATTTAGATACCCTTTTTGGCAAACTATCAGGATCCGAAAGTAGAATTTCATTCTGAGACTTTTAGGTTGATTTTTCCCTAGGTCAGAATCGGAAATTCTAGGTCAATGGTGACATTGAATTGAGGGTTCAAATTGGAACTGTGTCAGAATGGAAAAATATTTTTGGATTTTTTTCATCTCTATGTTTCTATTCTTGATCGGGTCTCAGATTTTTGAGAAACTCAACACAGGCTTCAGAAAACAAAATTATTTAGATCTAAAATATTTCAAGGTTTGTACATTTCTCCTATTCATTTCAATTAAGATTATAAATATTTCTACATCTATTCTACATTCAAATAATTAAATGGGTACTTAAGATCTTCCTTTTTATCCTTATTTCTAAATGATTGACTCATTTATGCAGTGATCCTTCCATTTCTGATTAATCAATTTGGATCTTTGATTTGTATATTTAAAGATATAAGGAGAGCATGTTATTTAACCCCTACATTTCAATAAACAAAATCAATAAATCTTTCAAATGTAGTATAGGAGAATAGAAAACCCTCAAACAATCAACCACCACCACCATAATCTATTTTCTTATGTTACACTTAGTATAGTTACGCCTGAATGCATTTTATCTAATGTTTTGCTTGTTTGAGCCTGACTACACAAATAGGGAAAAATACATATACAACTAGTCGCTAATTAGTCAAAAATGAAGGAATGTGAGCTCCTTTTATAGGCTTCGAGTGACCTTGATCTCATGTGACACAAATTTATGGCTAAGATTAAATCTTTGAAAAATGGAGGGCTATGTTTGAGTTGGTTCAAAGGATGGAGATAAAATAATATTTGGTTGAAATGTGAGGGATAGAGAGGGGGAGATCTTCCTCCTACTTTGACAACATGGAGGGTTATGTGGGAGAGATAAAAACTTGTTGAGCATCTGTCCATGACTTGTCAGAGAACGAGGAAAGAAGAATTTAAATTGTAGGACTCTTGGAACAAGTGTCCTATGAGTCGACTTTAAGTGGGTGATGTTAGAATGAATTTGGAATAACTGAGAGGGGGGTGAATTAGTTATCATCAGGTCTAGATGTGCCCATATAAAACTTTATACCACTTCAACAACTTAGATCTGCTCGGTAGCAATAAACAACTAAAGTGTGCAGTTTACTTAACAATAAAACACAACATAAAAAAATAAGCTTACAAAAACTTAACAATAAAACACAACATAAACCTTCACACATTTTGACACCATGATTTAATGTGGAAACCCAATATGGGAAGAACTACCAATAACATGCTACCAAAATTTCACTCTTTTGAAGTGATGCCCTATTAGGAGCCAACCCTATTAAAGGTTAAAAAACACACTGTAAAATGTGACCTGGTTACAGGATTTAATCACCCTATTAGGAGTGGCCTTGTTAGAGGAATTAACACACTCCAATTTGAATGTCACCTTGTTCAAATGATTTACACAATGATTGTTAGGTCAACCTGGTTAAAGGATTTGAACTGATACAATGGTTAGAAAGTAATCAGCAGGTGTGATCTGATACATACAACTTACTTTGCAAATCTAGATCAAATTTCAGCTCTAATGCTAATTCACTGAGTGGCCTCCATTTTCATCTCAAACTTTAGATCTACTTGGAAATCCATTAAGAAATCTCTCTCTGCTTCTCTTCTCAGCCTTCTTTGCTAGGTCTTTCTAATCAGTCAATTAACAATGCAATACTCTTGCATACAACTTTTCCTTATACTTGGATACATGACAATAACCTCTATAGGTTATATTATACCTCTTCATCTAGGTCAGATAGATCTTTTTCCTCTTAATCAAGATCATAGATCTTAGGTTAGGTTAGATCCAATGGATCTTACCATCATTACATTTTATTTACTTCTCCAATACAATCATTAATTAAACATTGAATCCATGCGCTAATGTGCATTAAATGAGTGTAGACCAATCTTAATTAACAATGCATATCCCAATAAAAACAACTATGTTAGCCAGAGATCTCAAATCTCATCAATTACTAAAATATTGTTGCTCAGCTTTCTTTGTCTCCCTCAACATTTCACTAGTGCTTGGCATCATCTTTTATTTGCTCGACATCACCTTTCACTTTGCTCGGCATCAACATTGCTTTTCTTGGCATCAACCTTCTAGTGAACTATCAGTGAAAGATAAACAACATATCACTTTGCCAAAGTGCCAAATGATCAAGAACCCTGGTGTATACTCATAGATCAACCATTTCCTCAGTCTTCTTGTTATCTTATTCTTCAATTCTTCATCAATCAATAGATATGGTACTCAAAAATACATCAATAGTCTCACCAGTTAAGGTTTGACATCAATGACAAAATAACAATTGTCTACATTGTAGAAATATTTCCAACAATCTCCCTCTTTGGCATTGATGGCAACACTAAATTGTAAAACAATAATTTATAACCAAAGTTACCATACAATCCAAAAAGTGCGTGTGTTCCTTGATATGAATTTTTTTTCATTAATCTCTTTAGCTTCATTCTGATTCTCAACTGTAAAATATTACTCCCTCTGTGTCTATAATCACACTGATATCTTTTGGTTGCTTTTTCAGCTCCCTCTTTCAGTAATATATCCCTCATATCTATTGTTTTTATCAATCATTTGTTTTAGCAATAATATCCTTCTTTGAAAAAAACACCAAAGATGTTGACATATTTATTATGTAGATTCATCTTGTTCTAATCTTCATATCATGTTGTTCTTGTCATCTTTGTTTATGACTGATCTTCTTTTCTATTCCTGTCTTCTACTTCACAATTTTAGGCAGCATCCTAAAAATGTGACTAACTATGCATCAATGTGTCAAGTATTCCGATTGAAACATTTGATGCAATAGTTCCTTTCAGAACTGGTTAGCCTCTGCTAAGGGAATCAACCCCAATTTACCTCTTAGATACTCATGAGAATCCTTGGGTAATGATTTTGTAAATATGTCTGCCAATTGTTCCTTAGTATGTACATATTCCAATCTCACTTCCTTCTTCTGAACTAGCTCCCTCAAGTAATGATACTTGATAGCTATATGTTTTGTCTTAGAGTGCATTACAATATTTTTAGAAATATTAATGGTACTCATGTTATCACAATATATGACAACTGGTTCTGTGATCTCCTCCTTCATACCTTTCAGTAGTATCTTCAACCACAAAATGTTTCAACAATTAACTACTGCTGCCACATACTCGGCTTCAACTATAGATTGTGAGGTGCAATTATGTTTCTTGCTTGTCCAGGAAACTAATCTTTTCCCCGAAATAAATGCTCCTCCTATGGTGCTTTTTCTATCATCCACATTACTAGCCCAGTCAAAATTAGTATAGACTTTGAGTTCAAACTTGTCATTCATTTTTTACTATAGGCCATAATCTTCTATACCTTTCAAATATCTCAGAATTATTTTCATTGCCATTATATGTGTTTCTTTTGGATTAGCAGAAAATCTAGCAACAATTCCAACTGCTAATGCAATATCAGGTCTACTATTTACAACATATTGTAGCTTACCAATCATTAATATGTAGAGTGTTTGATTTACCTCTTTTGTATCATCATTCTTTGTCAGCTTCTATCTAGTAGCCATGGGTGTACTCACTAGTTTTTAATCTTCCATACCAAAAATTTTCAGTATCTCCTTGACATATTTTAATTGAGTAATATAGATACCATTCTTCATTTGATGTATTTGTAAACTAACAGATAATTTTATCTCACCAAACATAGACATTTCAAATTCAGTTTGTATCACTTTTGCAAATGCTTTGCATATCATATCTTGTCCACTGAATATGATGTCATCAACAAAAATTTCAGCCAATAAAATTCCCTTACCTTTCTCTGTCTTCAAATATAGATTGGTGTTGTCATTTGTTCTTGCAAATCCAATATTCATCAGATAATTGTGAAATCTTTCATATGATGCTATGGGTGCTTGTTTCAGTCCATATAATACCTTTTCCAGTCTGCAAACCGTGTTCCTCTTGCTTGGGTCACCAAATCCATCAACTTGTTCAATATATACTTCCTCTTCTAATATCCCATTTAGAAATGTTTACTTCACATCCATTTGATAAACTTTAAATCCTTTGTAGGCTGCATATGCAAGTAGAGTCCTTACTCCTTTAAATCTTGCAACTGGGGTGAATGTCTCTCCATAGTCAATTCCTTCGTCTTGTGCATAACCTTTGCATTATAGTCTTTTTTTTGTTAGAGTAATCATTAGTTTGCTTATTAATTAAATCATGTTGATTTAATTAGTTAATTTATTACTCTATGCTTAAGTTTCACTTAGGCGCTTTATAATTCTTTAGGGTTTCACCTTTAGGGTTTTCGTATCCTTTTATAAGAATTCACCACTTTCATTTCATTAAGGAGATTGTAATAATTTCATTGTTGATAATATAGAAGTTATTTCTTTCAACGTGTTTTTCCTGTATCTGGCCTTTTGGCCACCATAGATTCTTCTTCTGTCTTCTGTTTCTTGCTTTTTCTCGTGACAGGTTTGCATGCAGGTGATCTTGGGGGGATTTGCATTTGTCAAATCTAACATGGTATCAGAGCTCTCCTGTTGTTCACTGTTCGAGTTTCATTGAAGCGTGCCAGAAGCATAAAGTTTCCAAGGGTTTTAGAGGTTTTTTATGTATTTTTTATTTTGGGTTTTGTTTCTGGTCACTTTGAGCTCAAACGGACATCTCCATTGAGCTCAGAGTGCCCAAAAACCCTAGAATACATATAAAACTTGTCCATTTTTGACATCTGGACTCTGGAGGCAAAAAAATTTTGGTTTCTATATCATACGACACAGAAACCGAGGCAAAATTTAAAAAAAAAACAAAAATTGTTTAAATGGTGCCACTACCGGGCCACCACCACCCCACCAGGGCTCGGTCACCGCCGGCAGCATCCCCATTGCTACGCGGGCTCCGCCCCCTCTGGTCGCTCTGTGCCGCCGCCTCCCGGCCCGGGCTCAGCTCCCCGGCTCCCGCTGCCCCCGCGGCCCCTGCCACCCTGGCGCCCTCCGCTCACCACTCTGCGTTCCTCCACCGCCGCCGCCTCGCCCTGCACAGAGCCCGTCGCTCCGCCACCGCTCCCCTAGCAGTGGCGCATTTTTTGGCAGCCCCCGCGGGCTCTTCTACTACCCGCACGGTCCTATGGCATACCAAGGGCTTCAGCCCAGCCCCCGGAGTGCGCCATGCGCCCGGGGGCCCATTTTTTTTAGTCCTTGGGGCTTAAAACCAGGTCTGTTGGGCAATTTTGAGCCCTTTTCACCTTTTTCACTCTATCTGGAGCATACGGAGGCCTTTTTTGGACTTCGTTATATCTTCGGAAAGCTCTTTCCAAGCTCTTTCCGACTATGGTGGTTAGGAATTTTGGGTCCACTATTTTGATAGCATTTTTTTCTATTGAAGTCTGATGTCTTTTTTTGCCTTCCGGGAGTCATATCTGGCTCATCCGAACTCCATTTTTGGCAAACGAGATATCGTCAGAAAGCTGGTTCAGTGTACTATTCAGTTGTAGGGTTCTTTTTTCAAAATTCTTCTCAAGGTTTTCTCTCCTTCAAGTTTGGTAGTTTATGCCCTTTGGTGGATTGCTTGGTTCTACAGGTCTTGGGATCTCTTCTTCTGATTTCATATCTCACTCTTCTTTCTGACTTCTGAGCTTGTATGCTTCTTCTGATGCATCTTTATTCTATAAATGCACTTAAATAAAGTGCCTCCTTCTGCATTTTTGGGATTTTGAGCACCTTGTATGGTTGTTGTACTTGCACTCTGTTATAAAGTGCCATGGGGGGTTATGATGCTTTTGCCACTTTAGGCGCATCCACCTTTGTCAAGTGAGCATACCTTCCATGACATTAGCCCATGCTGTGTGTCGATGACACCACCCTTTATCCTATGTTTGTACTTCTGTTGCACTATTGGTGTTCCTGGTTCTTCTTCTGCAGATGTTTCTGGCATTGCATTTCAGTGTTCCTGTCACCTCTCCCAGTTCAACATTATGGGGGGGTTCACCTGTTGGTTCTATTGCTTCCTGGTTTGATTGATCAGCTCTTCAGATATTGTCTTCTCTACCTGGTCATGCACTTCAGTGGGGGTTCCAACAGTCTCTTCTGACAAAGTTTACAATTCCTTGCTTCAGAGATGTTTCTTGCTCATTCTTGTTCCTTTCTCTGGGACATCTTTTCCCTACATTGAAGGCTTAGTTTCCTTCATCTATTTTGCTTTCTTGTACTTGGGTACCTGATCAGGCCTTGTTGCCGGGACCCATCTTTCCTTCTTTCTGTAGTAGTTTAGCTGTTTTGCTTCTCCCTAAGTTACACTTAAGGGGGGGTGTTAGAGTAATCATTAGTTTGCTTATTAATTAAATCATGTTGATTTAATTAGTTAAGTTATTACTCTATGCTTAAGTTTCACTTAGGCTCTTTATAATTCTTTAGGGTTTCACCTTTAGGGTTTCTGTATCCTTTTGTAAGGATTCACCGCTTTCATTTCATTAAGGAGATTGTAATCATTTCATTGTTGATAATATAGAAGTTATTTCTTTCAACATGTTTTTCCTGTCTCTGGCCTTTTGGCCGCCATAGATTCTTTTTCTATCTTCTGTTTCTTGCTTCTTCTCGTGACAGGTTTGCATGCAGGTGATCTTGGGAGGATTTGCATTTGTCAATTCTAACAGCTTTATTCCTTGTTACCTCTCAATGTTAATCCATCTTATTTCTGAATACCCACTTAGTACCAATTACATTTTTGTTTTCAGGCCTCAGTACTAGTGTCCATTTCTTGTTATTTTCTATCTGGTCTATCTCTTCGTTCATGGCTTGAATCTAGTCTTCATTGTCTAAAGAATCTTTTACTATCTTAGGCTCAAAATCACATAGCAAACATGTGTCTTCTCTTAATTTTCTTCTTGTCATAACTGTAGAATCCTTTTCTCCTATGATTTGATCAGGTTTACGGTGCCTTCTCACATATTTTGCCAAAGTAGACTCTTTCTCAGCTTTAGTTTGATCATTCATGTTTAGTTCAGGTTTAAACCGTGACTCGGCATCTCCATCAGATATCTGGGCAGTCACCTCCTGTTTCCCGACAATTTTGTTATTTATCTCGGCAGGTGCAAACTGTTTCTCGGCAACTTCATTTTTAGTTTCATTAGAATCCTCCTCTTCAGGATAAGTGAATGATCTGTAACTCTTAGGCTCAATCATGCTTTTAGCTTCATTTCTCTTTGCATATTCATCAGTTCTAACATTTGCACTTTCCACAATTTTTTTAGTGTTATAATTCAAGCACTTGTATGCTTTACTCTTAGTAGAATATCCAAGAAATATGCCTTCTTCTCCTTTAGCATCAAATTTACCATTTCTATTATCCTTCAGTATAAAACATCTACTCCCAAAGACTTTAAAATAACTTACAGTAGGTGCATATCCATACCATAGTTCATAAGGTGTAGTATTTGTACCTTTCTTGACTTGTACTCTATTCAAGGTATAAACTATTGTACTTAGAACTTCTCTCCAATATTTCTGTACAACATTTTTTTTCCATCATTAATGTTCTGGCACAATCCATGATAGATCTGTTTCTTCTTTCAGCTATATCATTTTTTGGTGGTGTCCTAGGTGCGAACATCTATCTTTTTATCCCTCGATCATTGCAGAACTTGTTAAACTCATTAGAAATGAACTCACCTCCTCTGTCAGATCTTAGACATTTCAGTTCTTACCTGTTTCCTTTTTAACTTTTTCCAAGTACCACTTAAATAACTGAAATGCATCAGACTTTTCTTTAAGAAACATAATAGTCATCATCCTAGAGTAGTCATCTACAAATAGAATAAAATATTTGTCTCCACAGTAACTTTTCTCACCAATAGGTCCACAAAGTTCAGTATGAACCAATTCCAAAATATTCTCAGAAGTATGAGTTTTGCTCTTAAAGCTAGATTTTGTCATTTTGCCCAATTGACATTGCTTACACATTGCATTCTCAGGTTTCTTTAACTTAGGCAGCCCTCTAACCTTTTCAATTTACTTATGCTTACCAAGTTATCAAAGTTAACATGACGTAGCCTCTTATGCCATAACCAAACATCATTATATTGTGCAAAGAAGCATGTCTCTTAAGCTAAGTCTAGATAAAATAAGTTACCTCTAGTGTGGTCACCACTTCCAACTAATTATCCATTGGCATCATATATATTTTCTTTTCTGTGATGGAATTCAACTCTGTAACCAGAAGAGTTCAGCTGTGAAACACTCAACAAGTTATACTTAAGATCATCAACCCAATACACATCATCACATCTAATCTTTTCAGTCAATTGAATTGATCATTTCCCTTTAACTCTACAAGGTGTATCATACCAAGCTTAAGATATCCACCTTTACATTGATCTAAGGTTTCAAATTTGTCCTTATCACCAGTCATTTGATGTGAACAACCACTGTCAATAATCCAACGATCACCTTTACTCATATAAGAAATTAGTGTAGTTTTCTCATCATCATCAGAATCATGTTTCATTACAACATACACAACTTCTATATCATTTTCATTAGATTTATAAGATTCACTGTTAGAGGCTTCTTCAGCTATATAACAAGATTTCTTACCTTTGTCTTTGTAATCCTTGTACTTTCTATAGTCTCGGTCATCCTTTCTATCTTTTTACTTACTGTCCCTTCTTTCTTCTTTCTCATTCTTATCAGGACATCTAGCAGCAATATGACCAACTTTGTTACAATAAAAACAAATAATAGGAAGTTTACCTCAGAATTTTCCTTTTCCTCTAGCTAGTCTCCTTGCCATAACTGCCTCAAGCTCTTCTAGATCATCATCTGAAGTGTCACTATCACTTCTCACACATTTCTTTTCTTTCCTTGATTTGAAAATGACCATCTATGACTTGAATGCAGATTCAACAGTTTGTGGAGTATAGTTATCAAAATTTGACATCTCAAATGCAGTAAGTCTGCCTACCAAACTTTCTAGAGTCAAATTGTTGTTAGAAGTACATCTTAGTTCTTGAATAGTAGATACTCTAATAACATAAATAGGAAGAATCATTCTCAATACCTTGCTCATGATAGTCTCATCATCAATGGCTCCCTTAGCTCCTCTAATAGCATTTACAACTTTCTTTATCCTATCATAATATTGCACTATATTTTCTCCTGCTTGCATTTTTAAATCATCAAACTTACCTCCCAAGCTTTCAGATTTGGCTATTAGTACATTTGTGTCACCTCCATAGATGGTTTGAAGAGAATCCCACATCTTCTTTGCGCTTGTACAGTCCTTGATGTCCTCAAATTTGTGATAATTCAGAGATGATTCAAGTTCCAACATTGCTTGATTATGTTCATGCTTTTCTCTTAATTGTGCAGCATTCAGAACTCCAGTAGGGGCTACATATTCTTGTTCAATATTTCATTTAGCAGAATCACCAATACCAACCAAGTGAATTTTCATCAAACTTTTCCATGCAGAAAAGTTGTCCATGTTAATCTTCGGTCCATCCCTTTTATACATCTTGATCTTTATCTCCAAGTACCTTCAGACTATTTCAAGAGAACAAAGCTCTGATACCAATTGTTAGAATGACTATAGAATAACTGAGAGGGGGGTGAATCAGTTATCCTTAGGTCTAGATGTGCCCATATAGAACTATATACCACTTAAACAACTCAGATGTGCTCGACAACAATAAACAACCAAAGTGTGCATTTTACTGTACTAATGAAATAAGCTTATAGAAAATTAATAGTAAAACATATCATAAACATTCAAACATTTTGATACTATGATTTAATGTGGAAACACAATATGGGAAAAAATACCAGTAACATGCTACCGAAATTTCACTCTTCTGAAGTGATGCCCTGTTAGGAGCCAACCCTATTACAGGTTACAAAACACACTGTAAAATGTGACCCGGTTAAAGGATTTAATCCCACTGTCAAGAGTAGCCTTGTTAGAGGACTTAGAACATTCCAATCTAAATGTCACCTTGTTCCAAGGATTTACACAATGTCTGTTAGGTCAACTTGGTTAAAGGATTTGAACTGATACAATGGTTAGAAAGTAATCAGCAGGTGTGATCTGATACATACAACTTACTTTGCAAATGCAGATCCAATTTCAGCTCTAATGATAATTCATTGAGTGGCCTCCATTTTCATCTCAAACTTCAAATCTACTTGGAAATCCATCAAGCAATCTCTCTCGGCTTCTCTGCTTAGCCTTATTTGCTAGGTCTTTCCAATTAGTCAATTAACCATGCAATACTCTTGCATACAACTTTTCCTTATACTTGGATACATGACAATAACCTCTGTAGGTTATATTATACCTCTTCATCTAGGTCAAATAGATCTTTTTCCACTTAATAAAGATCGTAGATCTTAGGTTAGGTCAGAGCCAACAGATCTTATCATCATTACATTTTATTTACTGCTCCAATACAATCATTAATTAAACATTGAATCCATGTACTAATAATGGTTTCCCATGCATTAAATGAGTGTGGACCAATCTTAATTAACAATTCATATCCCAATAAAATCAACTATGTCGGCCAGAGATCTTAAATATCATCAATTACTAAAATACTGTTGCTCGACTTTCTCTGTCTCCCTTGGCATTTCACTAGCGCTCAACATCATCTTTCCTTTGCTCGGCATCACCTTTCTCTTTTCTCAAAATCAACTTTGATTTTCTCGGCATCGACTTTCCAGTGAATTGTCAGTGAAAGATAAACATCATATCACTTTGCCAAAGTACCAAATGATCAAGTACCCTGGTGTATACTCATAACTCAACCATTTCCTGGGTCTTCTTGTTATCCTATTCTTCAAATTTTCATCAATCAATAGATATGGTACTCAAACATACAATAATAGTCTCACCAGTTAAGGTTTGACATCAATGACAAAATAACAATTGCCTACATTGTAGCATTCTTTCCAACAGGTGTTGTGGAGGGACAAGTAACTCAGTGGTAGGAAAGGTGTTACAACACTTTGTCTCATGAGGACACATTGCCAAAATACTTATTCTCCTGAGGACACACAGTCTTCTTTATCCCTTATGAGTAGGGATACTTTTTGAAGATAAATATAATATTTAAATAATAATGTAAATTATTTTCCCTAGCCACATGGGTATGAGGTGGACTAATGAAGTGGATTTGACTTGGTCATATGATGAAAAGATATTTAAATAATGTATGGAAACTATTTAATTAAGGAATTTAAATGAGATAGGATTTGAACAATATGATAAGGTGAATTAACTAAATAAATTAAATAATTCATGCAGTAATCGATGAATGACCATTACTTAAATAATTAATATTTAATTAAGTTTCTCAAGACAATTTTAAACGTATACATAAATTAACACATTCCATGCATTTCATTAAAAAATGTATTATAAAATCACATCAAACATGGATAAAAGTCCTGAAAACTAATTTCTAGGAAGGAAGAATTTTGGAAATTATCATGGCTCTATATGCAAGAATACAATGAATGAATTCAAACAACATAAGATACACAAAATCACACCCGCACACTTACTGGGTGCCCAGTTGCATAGGTAAAACTTACCATTCAAGGCAATGAAGTAGAACTATCTGGAACAACTCAGAGAGAAAAGGTCTGCTTAGAGGTTCCATTTTTTCTACGCTTGTGTTCTTCTTTCTTGCGATGGGAGGGGAAAGACATAGAAGGGATCTTTCTAAAGATTGTTAAAAAAGGAGGAGGCATACCAAGGTTTGGAACCACCTTCAAAATGGCGGCATCTCTACCTTCATCAAAAGGCTTCATGGTGGGAAGCCGTCTGTGATGAAAATGTTTGTCAAAAGATGGAATGAAAGCAGTATTGAGATTGATGGAAGAAATTTTATGGTGACCGAGGAGGTAATCTCTGCTATTACAGGTATCCCTATTGTTGAAATAAATTCTAATAAGACTGAAATTTTTTAGATTTAGCTATCAATGACTTTTTTAGAAATGAGGAAGAAAAGAAAGTGCTTACCAAAGTTGGAACTCACTACCTTCCTGAAGGGCTGAAAATATTGTGGAGGTTTTTTTTAAGAGCCATCATCTATTACATCACGCTGGATACCAGGTTTGATAGAATTCCAACCTGCCATTTTGTTCTCTTAAATCATTTCTACCATGGAATGCAAGTGTCTATACCCTTTATTTATATGCTTCAATAAATGATAATATTAATGGGTTTAGAGAGAAGGCCATAGCTAATCCTGCCCTGCATGAAGGGCTTCTGTTTTTAATCTTTGAGTACTTTATTGCCCAAATCCTGGGGAAGGAGGTGGCTTAGAAAGATGAGATGGAGGCCTATGGTTCTGACTACATTCCTTCAGAAATGGGAGATAGTGAAGGTATTCATTCTGAGGCCTATGATGAGTATGAAACTAAAAAGAACAATCAGGGTTCATCTTCTAAGAAGCATAGAGTTAGTTTTCAAACCATTAAAAGGGAAAAAAAATGGTGAACCCTAAAAAATAGAACACCATGGTTATTTCCTCTAAGGAAGATTAAAATGAAAATGAGGAAGGTATGGATAAAGATGGTGAGGAGACAATTTCCAGTGGAAAAGGGAGAAATAGAAGGCAATCCACGAAGGGTAAACACCAAAACAAAAAGGATAAGAATAGGGAAGAGAGTGCTGGCTGGAAATCTTCAGAAGTCAAGACCCGTAGAGTATCCCCTATTTTAGACCACAATTTGAGGAGGAAGCTCCAAGGTGATTACCATGAGACCAATCAGGCTATTCCCTCTCCTCAAGACTCTCAAACCCAAAATACGGGGAATGATGATAAACAAGATAGTGATTTCTTGTGTTATATGGCCAAACAAGGGAAGCTAATAGGATGGCGTGACTTCAATGTCAAAACTGCCAAAATGGGGATTACAAAAGAAATTATAAACCCCAAGGTCATTGAAGTCAAGGGAGGTTGAATTAAGCTGGATGAGCTTATCGACACATCAATGGTGGTGCTTAGTAATAACACCAGGGATTTTGAGATGTGCTTGCTCAATAACACCAGGAATAGCATGTTAGATAGCTACAGGACAATTAAATTCCTCTTCCATGAAATGGAGGATCTCACAAAAAGGGTTAAAGGCACTCATAAGGCTACAACTGATACCAATGCAGAGGAACAGATGAATTTGAGCATCAGAGTTCAAAAATGGAGGAAAATATGACTAGGGTAGAAGCTACCCTAAAAAACATAGCTAAAAAAACCTATAATACCTTCAAAGCATCCAAAGAGCACAAAAATACTATCATTGAGAAGCTGGAGGAAAAATTAGATGGGATGAATGTTGCCAACATGGCTGCAAAGGTCAGACAAAACATTGAACAGGGTCCCGACAAAAGAAATAGAGCTAGAACCAAGAAGATAAAGGACAAGGACATGGTGACTGATCTCCAAAAGATCAAGTATTCAGCTGCTAACATGGAGATTCTTGAGGCCAAGGCGGCCACCGTGATGGTGAACTTATCTTAAGGGCCCCTAGTCTTTTTAATTGTCCCTATTTTATTTTCTTTTTTAGAAGATCTATTTGTTTTTTGCTCTGGCCTTTGTTGGCCTGTTTTGTCTTTTGGTTGTGTTTCATTTAAGACTGGGCGTATGGTTTTATTTTTAACTCTGTTTCAGGTTTCAGGAACCCTGTAAAACCATTTTACTTAATCAAAAACATGAGATACAAAAAATTATTATCTAATTTAGTAAATTCCATCATGAAAATAAAAACTATCTAAATCAGATCTAGGAATGAAAATTATATGTATAAATGTAAGGATGTTGGGTTCACCAAAATTTAAGGAAGAAAAATGGAGATGTGAAGGACAATCACAAGGATGAAGAATCAAACTCGAAAGCTCACACCCAATTTCTCCTATATTTGAGAGCAATACAATCTACTAGGCTCAAAGAGACTTTAGCAACTTAAGTGGATGAAATGGATCTCCTCCCATTAATGACATATTTATAGCGATGTAAAATGATGAATGAAAAATGTAAGTAGAAATCTAAAACCGAAATTGACCTATGATCCAAATTTTATTCAAGAATGGTTGGTACATGGTGACCTGGAGGGTACGAGATGACCAAATTTACCAAAGGTCTTTGGAGGTGCCTTAGACCCAATAATTTTTTATGACACTTCTTCCACATGTAACTCTCTATTAGATCTAGCTGTAGTATTTTTTGTAGCTACACCACCAATCAACTACACATAAAATGAGAAAATTGTTAAAAGAAAGGATTTTACCTTAGTTAAACCCTTGTATATAAATTAACCTTGGAATTGAATTGAAAATTTAAAAATAAGGAGGCCTACTATTAGTAGAAGAGGCCTGAATAATAGACTTAAGATGTCTTATACCTTTAATAATGCAATTGTGCTTGAAATAAAATTTTAAGTGTTGATGCAATAACATGACCCTAAAAACACCTACAAAAACATCACAAGAGATAAGATTTCATAATGATTCTTGTATCTAGCTACAAGATGATGGATACAATCAGAAAAAATGTCATTTATGCTTGGATCACTTGATTTATCTGCAATTGAATATATATGCAAAAAAAAGGAAGGTAAACTTGTTATATACCTTTTAAACCATTTTGGGCCTCAAAAATCAAAGACAACCAATAGGAACTTATGAATATTTCTATAATTAGGAGATTGTTATTCAATTCAAATTTGGCACCTAATTATTGAGTATGAGGTGTCTCTTGAGGTATGTGGTGACCTATCTGACCTCATGCCTTATGAGGTTCCCTTTACCACGGGGGATTGATTGATGAAAAAATATGATATCATGTATGTTCATATTGGGTAATATATTACTTATATGTGAGGGGGTTTATATAGGAAAATGGGTGTGTAGGGTACTGGGTGGGTATTGGAGGGGGGTGACAAAAAATGAGTTTGGGGTACTATTTTTTTAAAATAGGGGTATTATTTAGTATGGCATAAATGGGCATGTTATGACCTAGGTTCACTAAGTAAAGAAACTATATCCTATGCCAACCAATTAGTGCTAAAATTTGAATAAGGAGTCAACCATGAAATGGAAATTCCAAAAGTGCACATGAAATCGAGGATTATTATTGAGATTCTTACAAAATGCCACATAAAGTGAAATAGGGCCTATTCATGCAAGATGAGACAAATGAATGAGATAATTAAAAGGGGCCATACCTAAAATTAAGGGTCCACAATGTAGATTAAGTTGTTATAGGGAAACTATTTAAATATTTATTAATTAAATGTACTAAAAGTTTGATAATGCATGGAGGAATGGACACATACTAAAATGAGTGGTAAATAAGTATAAATTATACACCTCAGCAAGGTCCTTACAATTTATGATGATATACCTAGATTACAAAAATGAAACCAACATCATAACAATGAATCACTTCCTCATGAATGCATAAACATAAAATAAGAAAAACAAATATACCAGATCTACTCAAGAGACAGTTTTCTCCATTTTCCTCCTATCCTTCAAGATCTTGTAATATTAATTTTGGTGCTCTCATATTTTTAGCACATGCACAAAATGTTATGAAAGAATGGAGATTGGTTGATTGATGCAAGGATGATAAGGACACAGTTTGAAGACAATGATATGAAGATAATAGGATGATAATGATGGAAGCTATGAGATCGAAAATATCACAAGTATGCAAGGGCATAGGCTATCCAAAAGCTCAAGTAAATAAGATTGTGTAAGGGTATAATTGAGAGGAGAAAGTATTGTTTTATACAAGTCCTCATGAGAATCAAGGGTTTGGATTATGGGGTGATAAAGGAGTGACTAAGATTAGAGAGTAGGTAGAAAATATGGAGGATAAGGGAGATTAAGAGGTAAAATGAAATGAGTGGATGAGATGGAGCGATAGGTAGAGATTATTTAATTTCCATAATATCTAGACATGTGAATGTGGAAAATTAAAATGAAGAGACAAGTGCCATTTGTCACAAGCCTTAAATTTTTAGAGTTGATCTTCTCGAGTGAAGGTGATTGGTGGGATCAGAGAGAAGAGGACTAATGAATTTAATAAATAGATAAAGTTATTTATTAAATTAATAGTAGAAAATGAGATGGAAAATGGGTTAATTTTTTTTTGATCGCTAAGAGGCTAAAGCCAAGATATTTTATTTAAATTTTTTTAAATTACAATGTTCCATTCGATGCGGGCACTGGTTAGAAAGAATGGAGAAGAAAACATCTAGTCTAGCTCGGGACTGAGGTCCAGATCATATAGTACATAAAGTTTTACGAGGGCATTCCCTTATTTACAAAGCGTTATGAAGGCATTCCTTCATTTACATCATTATTAAGGACATTCCCTTAATATCAATATCTTGATTGATATTGATTAAGTCCCGATATGAAACTGTTATGGTACATTGGCCCTTTGTGGCTCAATTAATATCTTCCAACTATATCCAGACCGATGGGAGTCTTCGCCTTGGATTTAGCTAAGATTTCCTACATACATGTAAACACTAGAAGCCACATCTAATAATACTCTGTTTGGTTAGTCCTCATTCAAACCAATCATATGTAGATTATGTTGGAGACAATCCTGCATTTGGCTATAACTTTATTTACAAAAGGATTTTGCCCATATAATGGAAAATGGGTTAATTGAATAAATAGTAATTTATTTATTTATTTATAGGACAAAAAAACTTTAGTAAATTAATTAAATAAATAGGAATATTTATCTAAGTAATTAGAAAAGAGGCTAATGAATTATTTAATTAAATAATATTTTTTTTAATATATGAATTTTTTGATTTAATGAGTAAACATTTAGGTGTCTTCATATATCATAATAATATCAAACACAAATTCTCTTAAAAAAGAGGAACAATTAACCAAAGTGTTACACTTTCCTTGATGACTAAAGTTGAACATTGTTGATTATTCCCCTGATTAAGAATCAATGTATGTGGATATAATGAATGAATAATATCTTAGATCACATTCCTAGGATGACTCATATTTCAAGAACTTGAGGTTTGTTATCAAAATCATCAGTAAAAAAAGATTAATAATATTTATAAAATATATATATTCATGATCATGTTTTGGCTATTATTTGATCCATTAGAATATTTAACATTATTAATGAATCCCCTTTATGTTTATACTTAATTTAAAATTGAAAAAAAGCATAGTAATCTCATCACCATATTTCAACCTTTGTAACTGAGCTCTCATTTGAGCGCTTTCCCTTATCAAAAACCAATTTGTGTAGAAAGTTTTTAGTCTGAGAAGTTATTTGTTGTAAATGAATGCTATCGACATTTCTATCCAAGTGGTTCATTTCTTGAATATGTTTTTAATTAAGGAATTTATAAATTATTTTACGCTTTTCCACCTCTTTCCTCTAAAATATTAGAGTCCAAAATGGAACAACAAGTGATTGTTACAAATATGGCATGTTGGTTGTCATTGATATAAAAATTTTTGGAAGATGAAGTATTGATGACTTGTTGGAAGGATGAACTTTTAGTGACTGTCTTTTTAGGTCTTTGATTGTGCTTGGTCTAGATGTATGCAAACTAGTTTAAAAAGGTATGGGTAGCAAATATTGTGGTGGAAGCTCCTTTTTTGTGTATGTTTCTAGATATATTATATACTTGCGGTTCCTTTGGACCAAAAGATGTGCATAAATATACAATCATTCTAGTCGAGTTCCAGATACTGTTACTATGGTGATGTGCAACCCCTATTTATATTTAGTTCTTAGGTGGCGATGGTGTTGAGTTCCTTATTTAGTTTTATGGTATAGTTTGGTATCGATTTGGTTTATATGCAATTACTATTTTGGATTGGATTAACTACTTGCCTAGTAATGATCAGTTTGGTTTAAAAGATGTCACTTATTTTATTGATGCTATGTTTCCTTTGAGGGTTTGTAACATCAATAATAAATTGGATGTTAGAATTATGTCTTATTGTATTGTCATTGATGTCATCCATCTCTAGTGTGGAATTAATATCTTGCTGAAGAAGACTTGAAAGATGTAGGTTATGATTGATGAAGAAGATTAGAAAAGAATAAAAAATTTGTTGGGAGTATTTACTACTTTCATAAGTAGTGCTTTGTTTGGGTAGTGTCAATTGATTTTTTTCTATTGTTAATTTCCATTACTGTATTGATATTTTTGGTTTGGCATTATTCTAGTTGATTGGTGATGTTGATAATATGATATTGTTGCTACTTAGAATTTGTAGATTAATAACTTGGTATTTTGTTACATCTAAGTTGCAGTAGTAGAAAAGTTTAATGTTCAAGAATTGTTGGCATTCTCTAACAATAGAGATGTTCTGTCAAAATGGTCAAGAATTTCTTCAGTGTCCTCCAGATAAGAAACAATATTTCTAAGTGATAATATTAGCTAGGTCTAGTCATATAGTACATTTTTGAGTGACATTTATGATTTTCAAGAGATATTTGATGATCTAATTTTGATATGTTTAGTTACACAATGCTTCTATGTGTCTGGATTTGCTACCTTAATTAGTTTGATTCTTTTAGTCTGGATACACTTTAAAATTGATGTTGGAATGTTAATTTGGGTCTCACCTTGGTACGTGGAGATATGCATGATTGAAGATTTCTTCGTAATATGTTTCCTTTGTTGACTGTTCTACAAGCTTTAATTTCCTATCTACATTTTACATTTTAGAGATAACATTATATGATGTGTAGACTGATGGATCTTTGTTTAGAAAACATGTTGTGCTATATTTGCATGTCTTCTTTCTCTTGGAGTGGAATGCTGCATGTATCATGGGTCCAAATGACCTATTTTATGTAACAATGTTTTATGTTTGTTGTAGCCAACCTATACTAACACTTTTAATGATATATCTTATATTTAAGGAATGCATTCAAGGCTAGAGGTGTGAGAGGAGATGTGTGGAAGAAAGGAACTATAGAAAGAATGAATTATGTAAGGAGGTTAAGATAATGTGTAGAAGTGAAATTTAAACGAAATATATTCAAATATGGTGAGTTGTTGATTAGTGTTTAGGAGACTCTTATAAATTATTTCTAAGATTCATATTGTTGTGCATGATACTAAGTCTACTGGAAGATTCTTGTATCTTGTCTTGAGACAATGAGACACATATTTTAGGAAAACCTTCATAAAAGTTTCTCCAAGTCAACTAGTGGTGTATATGAGAGTCTATTTTATCCAATTATGTGATCATGCACACCTAAGTATTTTTGTACAAGGGTCCAAGCTTAAAATCATGTTGTGGTAGCATAGGGAGATTATCCTAACTATGATCAATATGTTTTCATCCATGTTGAAACCTTTCCTAAGAAAAAAATTAGAAACAAGTAAATAAGTATGTAATAATTCCTAGAAAGTATCTCTCTTGGGTGATGAATCAGAGGGGATAAATATATAATAAGCACATAAGATTTTATTTGGCAAGGCTCGTAACAAAAATATGATAGTTGTAAGGGATATATCCAAAATTAATTATTGATTTAGCATGTCATGTTGCAAGACCCGACACAAATCTCCCACAATCCTTGGAGTGGTTAGTAAAAAAGTGGGCCTCTTTCAATAATATAAAATAAATGATAAGGACATGTATAGATAACTATCACTTCCTAAAGTTATTAAGACATATGTTCGGATATTTGTGATGTACTAGATTTAGCTTTATATTTATGACATAGGATTGTAAACCTCCTCATATTTCATGAATTTTCATTGATCAAAGGATTAAATCATCTATGAGGAAAGTATTAAACTAATTAGATGACAATAAAGCACGAGGGTATATATATCCATGAATAAGAGATCTATCTCTAGAAGAAAACTAAGAATGTGATCTCACAGAGGTTGAAAGAGGGGTTCTCATAAGGTTTCTTAATTGAGATAAGGAGGTTACATGGATAGTTAATTATGCTATCTAAGGAATCTTAATAGGGGCTAGACATTGGTGAGGGGAGAGGGGGTTGATTCTTTTCTCATTTTTTAGAAGAATTTTCTAAAAGAAGATTTTTTTGAAGCAAGTATTAGCATAGAAAATGATAGATGGGAAATTAATTTTAGGGTTGGGTAGAGAAAGGTATAATAGGAGGGAATCGAAGATTGGGGTTGATAGTGGCTTAAACAGGGATTATTATCAATAAAAAATTGATGAAGATCTGGAGAAGTGAGGCTAAAAAATGATACTAAGAGAGGGATGACGAATATATTAAGTGTAGTCTTTAATGAGGGGTCATTCCTTTTGGTAATAAAAAATAAGCATTGAGATCATTGAGAGATGTTATTTGAGTTAACTCAATGAAAGCGCCCATAATATTGATGGCATCATGGAAAGGTTGGTTTAAGTGAACTTCCATCCAAAGTATAGGGTGTGCTTTCAAACTAGCTTATTTGGAAAATTTAGGTTTGCACTAGATGACCCTTTCTAGTGTAGCTATTATTTGATGTTGAAAGGTTAAAAAACTAAGGTTGAAGAGTGCTAACTCCACCCACATGGGATATTTTATCTTATAAATTCCCTCTAGGTTTTAAATCAATATCATATTCATGCAGGTAGCATTTTTAGTGTCAAATAATCTAAAATCATAATGGATATAGGTCGCTATAGGTATAGGTTGAATATCCCTTGTGTAAACTCTTATATGATTCTATTATTAATCCTTTTTTCTTATAATTTATATAGGTTCATATGAAAATGCTAACGATCAAAAATTCTAGATAGGTCTTGAAGAAATATGCTTAAGAGATTTTGAATAACCTAAGACAAAAAAAAATTGAGGATCGCTAATGCGGCATATATCTAAAAACTAAAATATTAGTTGTCATGTATATTAGCTGTCATGTATATATATCTTAGTCACTTACCTAGTCTCCATTTAACCACAGATCTCAAAACCAAATGCCGCCTCCACCGTGAACAATTCAAACTAGAAGCTATTGCATCTCCCTAGCTAAGACAATATTGGTGGGTAATCATAACACAAGGAGTTATTGAGAGGAACAAACCAAAGATCTTAGCCACTATGAATTTCTCAATTCCTAGTCATATGATATTTAACTAGCAATCTCACCTTAGTGTGCAATGGGAATGCCATAGAGTTATGGAAAGGTCATTTAAGTATTTGTCCCTGTGTTTGTCACTCCTTCTCATCCTCTCCAGATCTCCTTATCTTTGTATGAAAATACCTAACTATCTATACATCTTTATAACTCTTCCTCTCTATTTCCCCCTGTGTATGTCTCCCTATGCATCTCCATAGATCTCTTTCTATCTTTACCTCTTGATCTATATCTAACTCTCTATATGTTTTCCCCATCCTCCAACTTTATATTCATCTATATCTCTATCCAACCATCTCTCTCCATCACACCGTTCCTATACCTTCTAATCTTTACATCTCTATATTTCTTCTCCCATCTCTGCCTTTGTATGTATCTCTATCTTGTCATCTCCATCACTCCCAATGCCTATATATCTCACCCTTTCTACCTCTCTATATTAATTTCTACTTATATATTTATCTTTATATTTCTCCCTCCCTCATTCTCTATTTTTTTTTAATATATTTACATCTTCCATCTGCACTCTCGCTCCCTCTCTCTCCTCTCCATGTCCCCATTCCTCTCAATCTCCATCTCCACACCTCTTTGTATATCCTTACACTATATCTTGCTCTTTATTCGGCACCCCTCCCTCTTTTTTACAAGAATATTACATTATAACATTTGTTGACTTGTCACAGACTCAAGACCAAATCATCATGACATTTTCTTGTGACTTTACGAACCATTGTTCACTGAATCAAGCCATTAAAACATTATAAAATAGTAAAATATAAATAAAAAGGAGTGAGATCCACTAAGTTAAAAGTTAAATTTTTGTATTAATGTTAATCAATACTGCCTTCGAAGGTTTATATATTATTTCCCTTCCCCTATGGTACTAAATGGTCTTGTTGTTGGAGGGATTTGAAACTATAAACTTCTTGTAAAGGGTATGGCTAATAGTTTTGAGTATTGTTTCATCGGGATAGATATTGCATCCTTAGTTGAATTGGTTGGTGGATAGATAGAATATTGCTCTGTGTATATATATCATTCACCTAAACATAAGTAAGATTAAATTATTATTTTCCCAACAATCGTAAATACAAATTAATTATATCCAACATTATGGTGAAGTGTACCTTAAAAAATTATACATCCTTATCTAGTTAATGATATTGCATGCACGTCGAAGATGCTAATGATAAAACATTCCAGATAAGTCTTGAAGAAATATGCTTAAGAGATTTTGAATAACCTAAGATGAAAAAAAATTGAGGATTGCTAATTTAGCATATATCTAAAAACTAAAATATTAGTTGTCATGTATATTAGCTGTCATGTATATATATCTTTGTCACCTACATATTGTCCATTTAACCACAGATCTCAAGACCAAACGTCGCCTCCACCGTGAATAATTCCAACTAGAAGCTATTGTATCTCCCTAGCTAAGACAATACTAGTGGGTAATCATAACACAAGGTGTTATTGAGAGGAACCAACCAAAGATCTTAGCCACTATGAATTTCTCAATTCCTAGTCATATGATATTTAACTAGCAATCTCACCTTAGTGTGCAATGGGAATTCCATAGAGTTTTTGAAAGGTCATTTAATTATTTGTCCCTTTGTTTTTCACTCCTTCTCATCCTCTCCAGATTTCCTTATCTTTGTATGAACATAGCTAACCATCTATACATCTTTATAACTCTTCCTCTCTATTTTTCCATGTGTGATGTAGCCCAAATACCATTAACAAAAATTATTCAGAAGATACACAACAAAATGTTACAGAATTTGAATTCTTCATTAACTTCTCCAACTTATTGTGCCTCTACAATGAAATAAAACTCCTACTTAATACAATTCTGAAAATTACCATATTTGGCAGGTTTTCAGAAAAAATAAATTTTTCCATTTTTGGTAATTTTTAAAACTCATCCTATGAATCCCGATTTTTCCCAAGAAAAGATCCCAACTAAGGCAAGTTGAATTGCCAACTAAGCCACGAAATCAGAAACATGATTTCAAATTTATTACAAAAACAAAACTCAAAAAACTGGAAAGAAAAAGAAAAAGCCAATTTTGGAGGTCAAGATGAAATTGCAGGCTCCTGAAAAATGGTCGAAATGGCCACCAACATAGATGGTTGAGTTGGAATTTCCATTAACTCTAGCTCAGGAATCTACCGGTAAAATTTCAGCCAAAACTCACATCCAAGTCAAAAGTTATGACCCTTTGAAGCTCCTGCATCATTCTGTATGTATCCCTCTGTATCTCCCTAGATCTCTTTCTATCTTTACCTCTTGATCTATATCTAACTCTCTATTTGTTTTTCCCCATCCTCCTACTTTATATTCATCTATATATCTATCCAACAATCTCTCTCCATCACCCCCTTCCTTTACCTTTTAATCTTTACATCTCTATATTTCTTCTCCCATCTCTGCCTCTATATGTATCCCTATCTCGTCATCTCCATCAATCCCAATGCCTATATATCTCACCCTTTCTACCTCTCTTTATTAATTTATACTTATATCTTTAACTTTATATTTCTCCCTCTCCCATTCTCCTTTTTTTTATATATATTTACATCTTCCATCTACACTCTCGCTCCCTCTCTCTCCTCTCCATGTCCCCATTCCTCTCAATCTCCATCTCCACACCTCTCTGTATATCCTTACACTATATCTTGCTCTTTATTATGAACCCAACCCTCTTTCTTACAACAATATTAAGTTATAACATCTGTTGACTTGTCACAGATTCAAGACCAAATCATAATGACATTTTATTGTGGCTTTACGACCCATTGTTCACTGAATTAAGCCATTAAAACATTATAAAATAGTAAAAGATAAAGAAAAGGGAGTGAGATCAACTAAGTTAAAAGTTAAATTTTGGTATTAATGTTAATCAATACCACCTTCGAAGGTTTATATATTATTTCGCTTCCCCTATGGTACTAAATGGTCTTGTTGTTGGAGGGTTTTGAAACTATAAAATTCTTGTAAAGGGTATGGTTAGTAGTTTGAGTATTATTTTGTCGTGATAGATATTGCATCGTTAGTTGAATTGGTTGGTGGATAGATAGAATTTTGCTGCATATACATAATGAATATTGATAAAGTAATAATTGACACGCTCAACTGGAATGTCTAGAAGTAATTGTAATTAAGGGCACAATAATGAAGAATTACAAATGAGTATTTCCACACACACACACACACACACACAGATATATA
>MU223804.1:3629349-3658888 GCA_018584345.1 Thuja plicata | reverse complement strand
AATGTCAAAAAACTAAAAGTGCCCTTTTCTAGATCTCGGAACTACGATTCTTGAGATATAAATTTTATATTGTTTTGACTACAAAACATTGAACAAATTCATTAAAAACTACATGTAGGTTATTAAATCTTTCAAAAGTCATTGCTTCGGATAATATAAAAAAATTCTAAATCAATTTATAAAATTATTAAAATCATAGATAACACTAGAGAAGAGAGTCATCTTCAATAATATGTAATTTATTTGGTTTTTTTGTATAGTTTTGATAGGATAAAAATGGCGGGAGACAAAAACTGTTGATTTCAAGTAAGTTCAACTTTGAATACTTATAATGGGCAAACTATACATCGAAAAAAATTCTTTCTTTTTTAATGCACTACCTATACATGTCATCTAAAACATATTCTAAAATTGGAGGGAAAAACAATATTTTACTTATAATGATTTGGCGGGAAGTAAACTCCCTGATTTACAGTTTTTTCAAAAAATGAAAAATAGACCTAAACATTTCAAAAAACATATTAATTTTGGTTCAAATTTTTAGAAAAAAATTATAGGCATATAATTCATCCTATTTGACACATTTCATCAGTTTACATCATCTTCAAATTCTCAATAGAAATGTGACTTTTATGCCCTTGAAGTTTTACAGTTTTGGTGTTGTTGTCCTTTTCCTTTGTAAAAGGGTGACAAATTATTGTGCTTTTACCCATATAGATGATTTTCTCTCATAGATTACATAGGTAATTGAATAAATCAACTAGGTATTGATGCAATATTTGCTAAATGATTCAACCTCTTTTTTTAGTAAATTACAATTTTTATTTTTGGTAGTGTTATAATATTATGTTTTCTATCCAATTTTATAAAATATTTCTTTTTGTTTTAGAATCATATTTGTATTCCTCTAAAAGATTTAGTGAAGACATTGGGATTACTTTTGTTGAGAAAATATCTCTTGTAAATTTTTATGTTGTCGTACATTCATATCAATTACTTATACACATATGAATTGAAAGTATAATATCAAATGAGCACAAACACAAAATAGGTTGATCTCAAGAATTATAATGTAGTTGCATGTAGTAAATCATTCTCATGACACTTGAGTTCAACCTTAAAGAATTAAAATACAACTCATTGATATCAGGGAAAACCTTAAGAAACCCCCTCCTAGGAAAGGTGTAAAATAGCGGTACTCACGATTTTTTTTTTAATTATATGAAAATTTAGTAAAATCTTGGCGAATCTTTCATTATTAAAAAAAATCGCACTAATAGGCACACATATCAAGAAACCATGATTATTCAATGGGGTTTTGTGGGCAGCGCCCCCAAAATGACTTTTATTATTTTATTAAGGTATCGTGAGTTAATTTTCTAACTTCCAACAGGATCTAAGCATATTTTTTATAACCGTTGGATGATCCCAGATCAATGGCAGGAATTCTATTTCGGGCAAGGGTCTTAAAGGACAAAAAGATTCCCTAAAAAGTCTTCAGAATAGAGACTCATGTAAAATCTATTTCGGGACAAAGTTTTAAAAGTCATAAAGTTTCATTGAAAGTCTCTATAATAGAGAGACATGTCATGTAACCTGTACCCTGACCTTAAATACCGACCGCATATTGGCGAATATGGTTGTTAACTATGACAAGCTTTGGAAATTGTAGGTGAAATTTTTTAATTTATAGTGTCCAACAACTAATTTGATTTTTGATACTATGAAAGAAAAGGATAAAAACACAAAAAAGCAATGGGAAATGGGCGTAGGCATTCGACCCAATATTTATAAAGTTCAGGCGTCATGGCCAACCTGATATACACATTATATACACCAAATCTCAGGTCACGGACATGCGACATTCACCAAATGGAGAATATTCGCCACTAATGTTTTCCCTGATTAAAATTTCTATGAAGTTTTAAAACCTAAAGATTTAACAAATTAAAGATTTTCATTTTTAACTTAATAATTTAAATTACGTGTTTAACAATAATCTGAAAACTAAATACCTCATGAGTTATATATGATTTTTAAAATTTAAACAAATTATTTACTTAAATCTAAATTAATTCAAAATACAGATTCATTTAAACTATATCTATATGAGTGGTATTTTAGACTTTAGGAATTCATGTAAATCATCATAACATATGGCTAGAAAAAATAAGGAGGCTAGATCATAAGTGCAGTTTAATTCCACTTATGACATTCAATCAAATCAACTTTCTAGTGGCATCAATACTTGAATATTGACTTGAATTGAGTATCTAGAATGTGTGCATTGTCAAAATTTGAATAAGTAGAAAACAGACAATTATTCAGACCAGTAAAATCTGTGTGGAATCTAAGTTCTTTCGTCCCTTTTTAATATCTACTTTTTAGATATTTTTATTGCATTATACTTGCATTTTACTTAAATATAACATTCTTATAGTTGAAATTTTTCTTAACCATCTTAAATATCTAATTTATATTTTCATTGTCAAAATTTGAACAATTAGAAAACAAACAATTATTCAGACAAGTAAAATCTGTGTGGAATCTAAGTTCTTTCATCCCTTTTAATAACTACTTTTTAGATATTTTTAATGCATTATAATTATATTTTACTTAAATATAACATTCTTATGGTTGAAATTTTTCTTAACTATCTTAAATATCTAATTTATATTTTTTTTTAATCAATTATTTTAATAGAAATATTAAAATATTGATCTCTGTCCATTTTATATAAATTTTACAATGTCAAAGTATCTTTTTTACTTTATTTATATTTTAGTAATATACAATTTTATAAACTTTTCAATGCTTGTTCATTGGTGATAATATGAAAACTAAATCATATTATCACCAATAAATGATTTGATTTGAGGATTCAATAAATGTGTAGAACTAGTAAAGAAAAATGGAAACAGGACAACTCAAAATGAAACATTTAATGGGGAGGATATTTCGTGGATGTTGATTCTACTCATATACAAATGGTGGTTGAATCTGGGTTCTGTTCAGATCTTAAGCCGAATACAAAATACAAAATTGACCCAAGTTTGGGGTGCAAATAGTTTTATCTAGCTGTGAATCCTATTCTCTTGTTTGAGATTGGAGAAATCACCCAGTCAACACATTCTATTCTAAATGCAGATGCCAAGGTAGGAAAAATACCATATGTGATGGCAGTTGTGAATACCTATCTGGTGGTCCAATTTAGAAATAGTATAGATTAAGAAAAGGGTGAGGTTTAAGCTGAGCATCACCAGCTTCAACTCAATGCACTAGTAAAGTTACATGTCATTTTATAAATAATTAAACATGCTATATGAAATTCTTGTTCATTGGTGATAACAAATTTTCGTAATTCATATAAATGCTAATATGTGATTCAGTAAAGCCTTCAACTGCACAATTATGAGGTTCTTTTTCTGTTTATAGGAAATTCAGAGCTCACTCCAAGCACAGACACACTAGAAGGAAAATAACATGACTAACCAAACTTTTAATTGAGAAATTCCAAAGATTCATGCATTAATGAGAAATTCCAACAAGAAATCTTAACTTGCAATTCATGTTTTTTTGTTATTTGTAAGACATGACAAAAGAAATATAGTAGTGAGGCACCACACGAATCATGACACTGAGAGTGCAATTTGGGTAAAAAAGAAGGAACAACATATGAGAACTGGGCAGTAACAAATTCAATGTTATACTGATGTTATATTTTCCTTCGTTATATTCTCCTACAAAAGAGATGCTTCAATGAAAATTTACATTTGAAACAGAGTATGGGAGAACACCATGTTGTTGTGTTGTTAAGAATAAACTAGAGAATAGTAACAACCATAATATTATATCTTACCAACAATGACTTTGATGCACAACATTTGACATTTTATTATGTAGCCTACACGATAGGCATGACCACAATGAATCTTTCCAATCTCATCAGCTATTTCATACTCTTCCTGCGAAATGTCAGATCATCATCATTAAGCCTTCTGATATCTATTTTAAGTCTCAAATTTACAAAATTTATAGAACCTACTTGACAAATGATTTAATTTAGATCATCTTCTGTTAGAAAGTTAGATTTGGATTCCAAGGTACAGTGCTTCTTCTTTATGCACTCAGTAATATTCTCTTCAATTAACCCTCAATTGACATAACCAGTCCTCTTTCCAAGCTCAAGAAACTCTTGAAACAGAATCAAATCAACCTTTTAAATGTAAATGAAGACAAATACTATAATAATTCTAGCAAGATATGATTCAGCCCCAACATTTGAAAAATGACTGGCTGATCCATTTTCAAGTACTTTGGCTTAGCCAGAACAGGTCTGTGTATTAAATGAACACAACCACACACAAATCGTTACCCTTTATGTTGAATAATAGACAGAACTAGGTTTGAAATAGGCCAAAAGAAGAAGGGTAAAAAAAGAAAAGTTATTCCAGTCCTGTAACTAATAATCAAGCAAACATACTTGATAAATAGTCCACACCTCATAGGACATGGTTTCTACATCTAGATGCAAGTCCCTGTAGTGGTTATGTCAATAAGTAGAAAATGAGATACTAACATTAAATTTTAATGTTTCAGTATTATACACAATTTTGTTTAAAGTCATTATAACATGTATAACATTTACAAACAACTTAAAATTAAACCAAAAGTGAGTTTGAATCTAAAAGGTTGGGTATTGGACAAATCATACATTTAAATGTGAAAGATGAGAAAAGCAATAAAGATATATTTGAGTTCATCTAAAAAAAGATGGCCTAGGATTTACTACCACAACTCAAAATCAATATATAATAAAATAACCATAAAATCTCAAAATGGAGGCTTACATAGATTTAACTTACCAGAGAACCATGTTAAATCCATGGGCATCTCATTTTGCACAGAGTTTGTATCTACATGAAGAGGCTCTATAACTAATTTTTTTTAGCTTTCTAAATTGAATAGGGATTTCAATCGGAGCTCAGTTGATAAGGGATGCACAACGCATTGATTCTTCACATAACGTAGGCAAGAAGACTCCTAGATGAAGAAATGTGTAGTCGAAGAAAACCCATGAATTCCTGGCGTGGAGGGAATAGTTAATAGCTTCAGTCAGTGTACCAGAAGAGGTTGCAAATGGAGTGGCCATTATTAGATATTACAAAATTAATTGTAGGTTAAAGAACTACCCAAAAATATTTTGGCTTCAATGCCTTTTCATTAATAAAATCAACAAATTTTCATCAATAAAACAAATATGGAAGGCAATTTAACGCGTGTCTGCATCTCTCAATTCAACAAAACAAAATTCACAAGTACATTTAACAAACTGTAAAAGAGCATGTCAAAAAGGTAGAAATCTACACGAAGGAGAAACAAATCTAAGACTTGAAAATAGGTCACCTTCAATCCTAATCCAAGATGGTTCATTTGAAAGCATTTTGAAGTGCTTAAAAACCATAAAAAAACCTTCCAAATATTGTGCAGCTGCACTGAACCAGATGCGAATGTTGCATGTGTGTGAGTGAAACACTAAATGGATGGGTTAAAATTAAGCTTTCTACACCCAAACAAGATTATTTTAACAAAGACATGATTGTGGGAAATGAAAAGAAAAATTCAAATCCTTGATAACAAGGAGGATTACAAGAACCATCTACTATAAAAACTCCACCAAACATGTGTATAGCATAAAATAAGAAGAAAATAATAAAAGAAGAGTAGTTATCATGTGACTGGATCCCAGTAATCTAGAATGGGTGGATATGAACCTCTCAATCAAGCTCATCCTGGCCAGGGATTATGTAGTCATCTCCTTGATTCTCTAGTTTGTGATTATGAGCTATTATTTTCATCTAAATAGGTTCATTTCTATGGGCAAGTGTTGTGGTTAGTACGTTTAATTTATACAAACATAATGAAGTTCAAAGTCAGAATTGAAATCCTAAAAGTTGTGCTCATTCTTTGCAGCAACAATTTGTTTTCTAGAGAGGAAATGCAGATACTTCATTCATATGCGATGAAATTAATTTCCAACGAGAGGTTAATATGGGCCATCAATACAAATTTCATTTGGAAACATAATGTTCCTTAGGTATATCGGTGAGAAGGGTTATATGATTGTTTAGTATTTACTCATCATCTCAGAACCATTCTAATTAAGTAAAAACAAGAATTGAAAGGTCCCGAAACCTTGAACAAAAAGATTAGAAGGTAGGCATTAGTGATCAAACCAAGAATTAGAATAGGACACAAAAAAGCAGGGGTCCATGACCTTACAATGAATGACAGAGAAAGATAGCACAATAGAGCCCGACAAAAAAAAGGACAACAAACAAGGAAACAAACATCAACTAGCACGTATCCTTTATCTCTTTAGCGCAAGTGGCTAATAGATCCATATTGCCAATAGAGATTTCTAGGTCTTCCAAGTCCACATCTTTCTTCTTGGTTCCAGTGCGAGTTATAATCCCAAACCCCATACTCTCATTAGTCTCTTTAATTTCCTCAGCACTATTGGTCTCAAGCGTCTCCACCAACTTCTTACTATGGTCAGCAGAGGCTTTAAGGATGTGGAAACTCTGATAACTGATATTATTGAGAGTGGTCTCTAGCTTTTTAAATTTTTTCTCAAGGGTAGTAATTATGTCATCATGCCGACTCCTTTCAAAGTCTTTGCTAATGTTGCTCATTTTCTCTTTTAGCTCAAGAACAGTGCCGCAAAGCTCCCCAAAGACTTCCCATTTATGAACAACTTTCATCCATTCATTTAAGCATGTGGCCATTGCTTTATCACCAAAGGTAACTTCGTCTTTATCATGTTCCCAATCTTTCCCTATTCTTTGAGGTCAGCTTTCATAACTTCATTATCCTGAGCTATGGTCGCCAGAAAATGACCAAAGGAAAGGATACTGTACTTTTGATCCTACCAGATGTTGATACCATCATTTTTGTTGATAGGTTTATCTCTCACCTATGTCGTGTCCACACTATCATTCTTCTTACTGTAAGGAGTAGAATCTTCAGTCACATTTCCTGTGATGAACTTGTTATCCTCCTCCATACCTTGAACCTCCTCTTTTTTCTCAGTCTCTTTGGTAGAAATTTTATTCTTATTACTCTTCATAGGGTTTACAAGGTAAACGCCCTCCTCCTTAGACGAAACAAAGAGACCCTTATTAATTCTTTTTCTTTTTCCCTTCGAAGCCTCAACATTCTTATCCTTGATGAGGGGCATTTTTCTCTTATTCTTTCTAGGTTTAATACCCTCATCCTTAGTTTCAATATCTTTGAGGTCAAACTCAGAGGCTGAGTTCTCAGGTTTCTTCTTACACTTCATATTTTTGGAAGTGCTCCCCTTCATTTCCCCCTTCCCTTTAACACTATGACCTACCATACTCTTTGAATCATCCTATGTATCTTCTTCAAACTTCACTCATAACTATTATGTTACACCAAGTTTCCAAGATAGAGGCAAAAGGGGATAGGGGCACACATTTACAAAGTATATTTTTAGGAAACCGGGGACAACTATTGTATTAGAAAGCAAGCAATTTGTAACCAGACTCCTAATTTCTATGAGCAAGCAAGCAATTTGTAACCAGACTCCTAATATAGATTTATATGAGAAACATATCAAACCCATTGTAATGCAATGGTAGTACATTATGAATACCCCAAAAGTCTTAGTATCCCTTATGAGGAGGTCCCCAAACTTGAACACACTTGGATTATCAAGGCTAGCTGTAATCTGTTATGCCAAAAGTGATTGGATATTGTAGGATTTATTTGAAATTGTATATTAGTGTTTCAATAAAAATGATGCCCTAGTTGATTAATTCACACACAAAAATAAAGCTATTTTCTTGTTGTTCCCCCTTTGAATGCAACCAATCTGAAGTTGGTTATGGAAAATATGGCAATAATGATGATTTTGACCTCTCAATGAATTTTAATGCTCATTACAGGGCTTCCCAACATAGCTTATTGTTCAGTATTGTCTAGTGGTGATTTCAAGAAGTTTCAAGCTCACCAAGCAGTTTCAAGCTATTATTACCTCCTTGCATATTAGAGGAAATAAAAATAGAATTATAGTTCACAATAGGAATGTAGAGATTGAGCTACCTTGAAGAGATGGACAAATTAGCGTGGAATAAGTAGATAATTGAAATAAAAACTGTACTCAAGAAGATGAGTTTTTTTTGATTCAATCAGACTTCTTTCCAATTTATGTGCAAACCAGTGATCATCGACAATGCAGGGTAAATTTCATAAGCACGGGCTTTACAGAAAAGACTATAATAGTGAGAGAGAAACACTTTAAGAAGAAGCAAACATTTTGTCTAACTATTATTTTTAGGAAAATAAAGTACCTGCAATAAAATTTTAATTAGTTTAAAAGTTAAGAAAACAAAGCTTGGCATAAGCCCATATTTTCCCCTCCATACACGGTAAGCGATGCACTCTTGATGCCTTTTAAACTACTTTAGACTATGCTCCATCGATGTTTATGTTATTGTAAGATAAATAAAGATATCAAAGGAACAACTCAACATCGTCAGCTATATAATTACTACCCAAATCTAATAGAAACAAAACTAGGATTTAGTTGTTTAATCTGGTCTAAGTCGGGAATGATTCTGGTATACAAAGATGCAATAGATAATGATTCCATGAATTCATATTTAGACTAACCACTATGATAGACAAAGAAATCGTACTCACAAAATAGACACAAAATCCAAATAAAATTATCACAGTAGAATTTTTGCCAAATGTGTGATAATAAATAATTTTTATTTAAATGTATAATTTTGGAAGGCCTCGTTGCATCTACGTTAGTAGGCATGGATTGAAATAACTTCGATGATGTATCATACAAACATGTACATTTTACTTCAAAGTTTATAAAACCCTTCCAAAAAATGTATATTGTGCATATCCATTATCATTGCACATTTGAAATGCATGTTATTGGAATAAATAACATTGAAATATTAATGAGGCAATACCAAGAAAAAAACAAAGGGATGCGATCTACAAAAAAAACTCTATTTGCCATCACTTCTCTATATTTTAAAACCTTTGTAATTTTTTAACATATTCTGCTTTCCATGTCATACCATTGCCCCTAGTTTAATGCTATGAGCCAACACAACTATAGCCAATGCAACATACACAGAAGGCAAGGAGAAGTAGTGGACAATGAAAAGAAAAATTGAGACTCTCAAAGTTAAATACTTGTTCTGCAATGATCAATCTTTAAATTGTAGAGGAGTATTGTTTTTCTATCCCCTCCATTTGCAAGGCCATTGAGCCAGCCACTGTGTAATGAAATGCCAAAACATTTTTAAGTAATCATCGCTCATGTAAACCTTCTTTGTAGAGAAATCCACATTCCTGGTCTTCAATTTATAACAACATGGATGAGTCTCACGACAATGGTTGTAGGAATTAGCAACCAACAAAACAATAAACAAACTTTACAATAACTCATGTGTACCTTAACCAATTCATAAGCTCTTCAAGAATAGATCAATCATGGAATTGGGCTCAGCCCATGCCCTATTCAATACAATTAAAATTGAAGGATTTGAGAAACACAAATCTACAGAACCTGAAGAACACCTACATGCAAATACCTATTACTAGAGAGAAGCAGACAGGAGGAAAATGATGAACTCAGAATTACTCAAAAGTGTGAGAGAAAAAGTTGTATTCCAAGTTATGAAACAATAATTATAAGTTCAGCCTTAAAAAGGTGAACAAAACCCTAAAGGAAATAAAATCTATGTTGTGCATTAATAATTAATATAAATATTAATTATAATGCACCTAAGAGACAACTTAAGAAATAAAGAGTAATAAAACAACTTAATTAATTAAACCAATGTGATTCAATTAATTTAAGCATAAAAGATGCTTACTCTAACACCCCACCTTAAGCTAAGCTAGCCTAGCACAACTATTAAAGCAGGAAATGGGTCCCAGCAACAAGGATTGATCAGGTATTGAATACAAGGAAATATCTGTAAACCAGAGACAAAGGAGAAAACCCAGTGGGAAAAACCCCTCTTCAAAAAGAGATAGAGAAAACATGCTGAAAAAAACATGAAGGAAAGAAGGCCTCAAGAAGACCCCCTAAGGACAACTTCTCTCAACCAAAGCATAGAACACAACTGAAGATAGCACGGAGATGCAAAATGTTTAGTGAAGATGTTAGCAACCTACGCTGTAGTGGGAATGTACTCAAAAATGAGAACACCATCCTGAATCAGCTTGCAGATGAAATGCATATGAAGCTCAATGTGTTTAGTGAGCTGATGCTCCAACAGGTTACGAGAAATGTTAATAGCACTTTGATTATTGTACCACAGACCAATCGAATGATCAGGAGGAAAACCAAACTCAGTCATAAATTGCCGAAGCCATAAAATCTCTTGACTAGCATGCAATGCAGCTCTGTACTCATCCTATGTAGATGAAAGTGCATGTGCATTTTTCTTCTTGCACAAACATGTGATACGACCAGAGATGAAGACAAAAAACAAAGGCAAAGTAGACTTCTGGCCATCAACATTACCATACCAATCTACATCCGTGAAGCCAACAATGTGAGGATCCCCTGATGTGTAGTGAATGCCATACAAAATAGTGCCTTGAATTTATCTCAAAATATGCTTGGAAGCTTTCCAATGACTCTCAAGAGGCTCATGTGAAAACTGAGAGATAAGACCAACTACAAAGGAAAGATTGGGATGAGTGTGTGTCAGGTACAATAAATTGCCAACCAACTTCTGATACAATGTAGGATTCACGGAAGGCGAAGTGAAAGAGGTAGACAAGGTAACACCTGATTGAAAAGGTGTGGGAGCAGGATTTCAAGAAATCATGTCAAAGCGTCAAAGCATGTCAAGAGCATACTTCTACAGGTAAATGAATATCCTAGAAGAGGACCGAATGATCTGAAGACCAAGAAAGTAGTGTAATAGACCAATATCAGTCATCTCAAACTGCTCCATCAATGCGCGTTGAACATATTGAATCATAGAAGATGAGCTACATGTGATGAGAAGATCATCAACATATAGTGCAAGGATCAAAACCTTATTCTCAAGACGTTGAATATAGACTATAGGATTGGAATGAAAATGTGTGAATCCCATGGAAAGAAAAAAAAGAGTCCATCTTCTCATACCAAGTCTAAGGGGCCTATTTGAGACAGTACAAAGAATGTCTAAGTCTACAAACCAAGGAGGAATCCTACACAAATCCCTGAGGATGTTCCATGTAAATCTCCTCAGTAAGATCACCGTACAAGAATGCACTCTTCACATCCATCTAAAAAATGGGCCATCCTTGAGAAGCTCCGAGGGATAAGACAAGGTGAATAGAATTCATCTTCACGATAGCGGCAAATGTCCCAGTCTAATCAATACCCTCAACCTGTGAAAAACTCTTTGCAAAAAGACATTCCTTGTACATATCAATAGAACCTTCAATAGAAAACTTAGTACTATACAACCACCTGCATCGCACTAACTTTATTCCATTAGGAAGAGAACAAAGATCCCATGTATGATTCTTCATCAAAGAAGAATACTCCTCCATAGCACTCTCCCATTCAAAATTTCCTATTGCAGCTAAAAAAATCTGAGGATCACCACAAATAGCATGACTAAGAAGGATAGAACCCACAATATGAGAATGGGTGTGACAGGAAGATGAAGGGTCACCTGCCAGAGATCCTGCAGTGTCAATAGTAACATGGACCCATCTAGGAATCTATGGAGTATACCATGGTGGAGGTAAATGGGAATCACCAAGATCATCAACCTCATCATCCTCAAAATAATCTGGAAGAGATGAGGGAGTAGTGGTAAGTGAAGAAGATGTTCGAGTCAGGGTATCTACTCCAAGAAGGTTCTCATCAAATTAGACATCATGTTAAAATAGGACCTCTCTAGAATCAAGATCAAACAACCTATACACCTTGACATCCTCGCAGTAGCGAACAAAAATGAGGTGTCAGATCTTTCGATCCATTGCTCTCGTCTGAGCATCAGGTATAAATGTTGATGCTTCACTACCAAAAACTTGAAATGAAGATACATCGGGCTTGACATGAGACCAAGCCTCCCTAGGAATTATATGTCAACCTTCCTTGTGGAACATCTGATTCTGAATATAGTTGGCAAAATTGACTTCCTTTGTTCAAAAAGATGAATCCATGGACTTGGACTGAATCATGTGATTTTCCATCTCTTGAAGTGTTCTTTTCTTTCCCTCTACCACACCATTCTGCTGAGGGGTGTAGGGAACTGAGAACTGATGTTTTAGAACATGTTTAGAAGAAAAATATATGAAAGCTTGATTCACATACTCCCCCCATTATCTATGTGTATCCTTCAAATAGAAATACCAGATTGCTTCTCCACAAATGTATTAAGGATTCAAAATAAATCAAAGACATTAGACTTGTACTTAATAAATTGCACCCATGTGCACATGGAGAAGTCATCAATGAAAGTAAGCACATATCCAGAACAAAAAAAAAAAGTATTAGGAAATGACATGAGGTCACTATGAATCAAATCCAGTGGTGCCAAATAATGAGTAGCTCATCCCTGAGGAAAAATATCCCTATGCTATTTTTAGAGAACACAACCCTGACAAACACCATCAGTGCAAGAAATATGAGGAAGCCCAAGAAAAAGTTCCTGTGTGCTCATCTGCTGAAGATATCTATAATTGATATGGCACAAACGCTCATGCCAAAGCCTACTCATTTAATTTGCATGTTCTATAAGAGAAAAAATTGTACCATCAGAAGGCTCAAATCTATCACATTTGTATAAGCAGGATGTAGGGTCAATACTACCAGTAGCCACATTTGGATCAGAATCATGGAGGTCCCGAATAACCACATCATGTGGTGAGAAATCAATTGTCTTACCAAAGTTAGAGTGGAAAATCTGATAGATGGACAATAGGTTCATCTGGATATCAGGGACCACATGAACATCCTGAAGAGAACCCCCAGCTAATGCAACAAAACTAAAACCAAACACTGATATATGTAATGAGTTCCCAACAACAATATGTGAAGTAGCACAAGGAGAAAGTGAGGTGACCAACTATTAAGTGTGATTCATGTGGTGAGAAGCACCTAAATCAAAAATCCAAGTGGGCCTAGAAGTCGGTTCTCATCTAGTAAGAGCATGACCTTTCCCTGCAGGGGAGGATGTGTACTAAGGAGAATAAATGTGATTCTTCTCCATGGCTTCTGCTAAAGCCTCAAAATGTTTCCAACACCTAGAAATAGGATATCCATCCTTGCCAAAAAAACTATAGGTTTCACCTGGTTTCTTCTTATTCTTGGAGGAATACTTAGTATACTTTGAAGAAGATTTACCCTTTTAAGGGTGAGCTAGAGGTTTTGAATCAGTTTTCTATGCATGTTTGGGGGTAGACTCGCTGCCTGTTGAATCTTTCTTCTGTTTGGCTTTAGGTTTTGGTTTCTAGTGTGAAGAATGAGCTACAAATACTTTTCTCATAGAGCCAGAAGCATCCATCTACTGGATCTTTTCCTGTTTTCATGTCAACCGATCACATAAGGCCTCTAAGGAATGAATGGTGTGCCTAGCACCCAAAGCATCCATAGTGGAGTAGAAAGTAGAAGAAAAGATATAAAACTATCCTCGCGACTTGGAGAGTATTAGAAAGGTACACTCAACATCTGACTTATTCTTCCCACATCCCTACAAAATACGAAGAGGAGACTTGAACTTCATTAGGAAGTCCTCAATGATGGGAAAACCATCAGGAGTCAAAGAGGTGACCTTTGCATCAAGATGTAGTGCCCAAAAATCAATCATTGTGCAAAAAAAATCTACAAACTTTCCCCAAATGGTTTCAGGAGCGGTCAAGCTCTCCAAGTGAAATAGTAGATTATTTGAAAAGTTCAGTGCTATTAATCCCATGGCTTCATCCATTTTGGTACTATGCTGAAGAATCTCAAAAGGACTCTACATAATAGGTGGATTATCATCCAAACAAGACCATAAGCCATGTGACATGAGTAGCCTATTCATGTGTGCTTTCTATGTGTGGTAGTTATGTGGTGTATGTCAGGCAACTGAAGGGTTTGACATTGAGAGAAAGAAGATGGAAGTATAAGGGTGTTTTTGAAGTAATTGACAGAAAGTAAAGTGCACCCCCCACAAAGTAGTAGACTATCCCTCGTACACCCAAAAATAACTTAGAGAGCACAAACCAAAAGAAGAAAACCTGGACGCTAGATGCAGAGAGGGACATAAATGAAGTCTCTACTTTGACGCTGAAATCAGGTACTCAAATGGCTGAATTTGCATACGAAATATACATGGTGGTCTCCATCTAAGAAAGAGCTTTCTGACGATATCTCATTTTTAAAAAAAAAATATTGTATTCTCAAGTTATGGCCAAAAGATTGATAGGAGGTCAGAAAGAGTAGCTCACGGAAAAAACACAGGCACTGGAAAAAATTTGACGTCCAAATGGTTGTCGAAAGGCACTGCAAAAAATTTGACGATTATCTGACCGTCAGTAGCTCGTCGCTGACATCAGCACGATGTTATTATCGAAAAACAAATTTGGTGCATGAAAAGTTTTCCGTTCACCGTAAATGTGACATCACTTGCCTAAAAGGTGACATAAACAGCATAGGTCAGGTTACAGGCGACACTCAGCAGCAGTGGAGGTAAAGCTTTGACAGCATGGTGGTGTTGCTTTGGTGGCTGTCAAGCAACATGAGGGCCGCAATGACACTAGATTGGCACACTGTTGCTGGTCGGGCGTAGAGGGCGCACAGGATGTGCGAGGGCAACACCGTGGCGGCGAGCATTACCCTCGCCTAAAATCAAGTTTTATTTTGATATATATATATATTGTTTTGTACCTTTTTTATTGAAAAATGTACCCAAATAACCCTGAAGGCCAAATTTGTTTTCTCCAGAGGCACAACAGGCCAAATATGTCATGCCTTATATTAAAACAGGGGTTTTGGGGCCTTCTAGACTCATCTGTGAGGTAATTTTTTTTCAAAAGTGCTCCAAAAAAATCTATCCCCAAATTGATGACAAAACCCCCACAAAAATGACATTTTCTCCTTTGAATCACTACTTTAGAAAACACTAGATTCAGCAGTAGGAGTACAACTCTGATACCATGTAGGATTTGAGTGATACAAATCTACAAAACCCAAAGAACACCTGCAATCAAATACCTGTTACAAGAGAGAAGTAGAAAGGAGGAAAAAGCAGAACTTAGAATTACTCAAAAGTGTGAGAGCAAAAATTGTATTCCAAGTTATGAAACAATAATTACAAGTTTGACCTTAAAAGGTGAACAAAACCCTAAAGGAAATAAAAGCTAGGTTTAAAATTAATAATTAATATAAATATTAATTATAATGCACCTAAGAGATATCTTAAGAAATAAAGAGTAATAAAACAACTTAATTAATTAAACCAATGTGATTTAATTAATAAGCATAAAAGATGATTACTCTAACAAATATGTGTTAGGGTTAGCATAAACAACATGGAGAAATGGAGAATGACGATGTTGAGAAAAAGAACATGTAATATGAACATAAATTGTTTGTGACATATTCCCTCTGAGAGAGTTGTCTGTTAAGAGAAGCATGCAGAAGACACATCAATGCAAAATGTGAAAAAACAAGCCACCGCGTGGGCCATCTGCAAACTACTTGTAATCGCCCCTCATATTTTCTCTAATATTTGATGAAGAAAAGTTAAAGACTACTAAGGAAAATGTCAACAACCAATAGGAAATAAAAAATTAAAATTTTTAAAGTCATTTAATACAAATTTTTTTCAAACCATATGTTGAATAGATGTTGCACGGTCACCTAAAAACAAATTAATATTGGAACTGCTACCGAAAACATTAGTCTCCTACCATAATGACAGGGTATAATAAGAGAATATAGCACGAGGGAAGAAATTAGGAAAGATAAGAACCATATACCAGCTTAAATAATGAAAGATCTCCATATATCGATAGAATATTATCTAACATAATCGTCACACATTGTAGAATTGTGTAAAATAAATTAAATGGAACAACCATTGTTACATTCAAGAAAGTTAAATTAAAAAAATAGAAATAAAATAGTTGAGATGGTTTTACTGTTAATTTTTTTAAAAGAACAATGCAAAGGTGTCTTGGAATTTCTATTCGCAGAGAAGTTGGTAAATTCCAAAATGTGAAGATGATTGTTATTGTGATTGTCTCTCTATTTTTTGTAATATTGCTTTTGTGATTTTTCGGTGTTGATTGAAAACTTATGACTTGGAAACTGACATCTTTTTAGACTCTGGTCATAGCATAAGTAAGCGAAAGGATTACAATATGGAAATAAGACTTTAAAATAGATTTTACTCTTTAGCACAGATTCTAGACTCAATTAGAAAAAGTGGACCCTATAACAAAAATTGGTATCCTTCAAGGAAACTTTGTATATAGAATTTGTTTCCTTTGAGGTTTTGAGTCTTCTTTTTTGTTCATGATCACATTGAGAATTTTTTGGTACTTGTAATAAATAACATGAAATAAATCAATTAAAGTTTTACACCTCTTATTGGCACCCCAACTTGTTAGGGATGTTTTATTGTGTTGGATGTGTTGGATATATTTGGTGAGAGCTATTCGACATTGAATTTTGTAAGAGTTTCTTGTGTCAAGGAATATAGTACTAATTTATCTAATCAATATGTGGTAATATTTTACTTATCCTACTGTTCATATAGGTTTCCCTAGTGTTGTTAGTAATGTAAAGTGTATGTAGGGATGTGTTTGAAGTGGATGACTCCCTCATCCTACCCAAGTATTGGGCTCATGAAACAATGTGATTTTTGAGTTATGACCTCTATGATGATTCAATATTTAACTTGTGCCACCTTTCTTATTCTAATAGTGATGTGTTACAAGTGTTGTCATAGCTTGATGATTTTCATGATGTGAAGTGTCATCACAACAAATTTATTATGTCTTATGTCTCTTCATTTTTTTTGTGGAATTTGCATGTGCATTGAGATGTAGTGAAACATGTCAATGTCATGTCTTTATTGTTAAAAGTTCATATAAAAGTTGTTTAGATCAACCCATGTCATAAGACTATGGTTTTGAACATTACACACAAAACTTGAAACTTTCAAATTGCAACAATTAATTATTATTGAGCTAAAATTTTACTTCTATATACATGGAATTCTTCCTTATTTAATTCCTCTTTGAAATCACAAACATCCTTAAAATATTAATACATTTTCAATTATGAATTCAATTTGGTACAAATAAAGTTATATGTGAGGATGTGAATGTGAAAAAATATTCTTCAGGTTGAGGTTGAAAATCTTAACCATCTAGTTTGGAAAGATAAGAAGTGACACTGGAGAAGGTGGTCTGCAACTAGGGTTTCCCCTAATGCACACTTCCCTTCTCCCCAAGCAACCAAAGTGGGGTGCTATTAATAACTTCAAATTCCCCTAGGTATGGCGGTAAAATTAAAGGCAAGGGTAGTAATAGCCCTAGCATCCTAAGGAATAAAGGCGCGGAGAATAGAAATATTGGCATCCCCAGGATACAAACTGAGATTAACAAAATCTTAGTGGTCGTGGTGGAGTACTTTAGTTTGTAGGCTGCACATGGAAAAAAAACTATGAGACCCCGATCGAGAAACTTCAAACAGGTCATTCAAAGTGAGAGGATGCTACCAGAGGGTGCCCACTTCATCCCAACAATCTCCAGCACCTCAGAAGAAACCATGAGAGATGGAGGTTAGATTCTATCATCTCCTAGGCTCATCATTAAATATAATCTGCAAATGATTGTCGCAATTGAACAAGAAAAGGTTAGACTTAGAGATAATGATGTATTATTCACTATTTTTAATGTCACAAAGGTATCACCTATGAATTACCTTAATGAATGGATTTAGAAGATTTGGGGCCAAAAATAAGGTTGTCGTTTCTCATATTGTAGGATTCTCCAAAAGGGTTTGTCTTATTATTCTTCGTCGACGTCCATTCTAAAAAATCTATTGTTAATAAGAAATTATGGAGAGTCGGCCTTCATCCCATGGTCACTCGAAGCCTCGCATAATGAGGTGCTATCCCTATCTATCTCTAGATGGATCATCCTTAAAAATATCCCTTTGTTTCTATTGAACCTTATCCCTCAGGCTCTCAAACCAGTTGGTAGGGTTCTGAGGATAAATCAATCTAATGTTCTGATACCCCACACATATGTTAGGGTACTCATTTCTCTTAAGCCTGGAACTGATTTCCCCAAAACACTACGCTTTAACCTAGATGGATACCCCATTAATTTCCCTATTACCTTTCTAGGTGGCATCAATAGCTGCTACCTCTACAGGAAGGAGGGCCATAAAGAAGAGGAATTCCCTATACTTAAGAAATGATCTCCGCTTACCATTAGTGACCCCCTCCTTCCAGTTCTGATCCCCTAGCCTGACACTTAGTTAACTCTATTGGTTTCCCCATTGATCCCCCATTTCAACTTTCCTTCCTCCTTCCACCCCTCATGCATAATAATTCCCTCCACCGACCATTGGAAATAAGGCTACAGACTAGATGCAAAACTCAGAGGAAATTTATGCCATTATCAACAAACTCAAAGGTCAATTTGAGGATCATCATACCCCATTTGAACATACCACGGTGGTCCTTAAGGAAATATGGAATCTCCCAAATGCTAGTGGTTTGGATTTTGGGTAAAAATCTAAAGGCCCCTCCCCTCTACCGAAACATAGGAATCTTAATGCCCAAAATATAACGCTTGAAAGAATCCAACATAAAGATGATAAGGTCAAATCTATACCCAAGCCTAAATGGAAAGTGTACTCGATCCTTCCTCTTGGTCAAGACTCCCCTGTTGACCATCCTGCCTCCCCTAATGTATCAATTTATAGAAATGGAAGCCCTAGGGAGTCTTCTCTCCCTTCAACATCCCACACCATGATAGACCCTAGTTCTCAGGATAGTGGACCTACTAGAGATAGGGTGATCTCTAATGAGTCCCTAGATAATAAACTCAATGAATTCTCAGTGATTTTTATCCAAGCGCCACCACCTCTCCCTCCCCACCTTATCAGTGGATCTATGTTAGGAAGATAACTCTAGTTGTTTCTGCCTTGTCAACTGATGCAGTTGGTGTGGAGGATATCCAAAAGGGGAGCCTTGAGTTGGAGGAAGGAGAGGCAAACATAGTATAGGAGGAGGCTAGTAGAACTGAGGCTGACAAGTTAATTTTTGGCATAGACAAAGATAAAGAGAAGAAGGAGGACATTAAGCAAAGGAAGAAGGATCCTGTGGAATCTTTAGGAGGGGCTTGCTTGAAAAAGAAGAAAAAGAGAGGGAGGCCCCCTCATTTGAGTGGTAACCCTAAGCCCTTGAAGCACCCAAAGAATGGCATTCCCCAGTGTTTCAAGAGTTTCAAAACTCCCACTGATATAGATAAATAACGATTCCCTATGTCTCTAAAATTTTCATCCTAGAATGTGGTAGTTAAGGTAGTTGGATTTTCCCTAGACATATCACTAAAGTGCATTTGGAAAGATGCTACAACATTCTAGACTCTCATCAATAAAAAGGGGAAAGGAGGCACCTCAATTCTTGTAGGTACGAAATGGAGGAAATTGATCTTAGGCTAGGGATCCTATCCATGTAATAGAAAAGTGTGGGTTATGTTTAAGACAGATGAGGGCACCTTTAGAATTTTCTTAGTTTATGATCCTAATTAAAACCATTCTAGGATTGACCTATGGAAGTGGATAACCAACCTAGAGAGCATACCTTGGATACTAGAAGGTGATTGTAATATGGTTAAAAGGTCTCAAGACAAAAAAGGAGGATTGAAATTTGAGTGGAAAGACAATGAGATGTTCTTGTGGAATATAATGGTATCTAAACTTAACCTCTATGACCCCTGGGGAGATAAGAGGAAAGAGTCAACAGGGGTATGGTTTACCTGGTCTAACTTTTAGAGAGATGACAAGAGAATATACTCAAGGTTGGACAGTATCTACTTGAAAAAATAGTTATTTAGTTGCCCCTTGTTTTAGGAAATAATTTTGTTAAGGTTATCCCCTACACCCTTTAAAACCACCACCCTATTCTTGCATGCATTCACCTTATCTCTTACCAAAAGGAATCAACCCCCAATAGAGAAGGGTTTACACTTAACTCTTCCTTGCTTCAAGATGAGGATGTGCAAGATGCTATTATAATCATTGATTGGTATAATGAAGAGATTGATCAGTAGGGATCTGAAGTGAACATATGGAATAGGAACACTGAATCATGGAAGAAGATGCTTAAAATTGTGGGAAAAAAGAAGGTCAAGGATGCTAGAGGGAAGGAGCTCAAACTTGTGGATGAATTGCAGGTAGTAGAGCTGTAGATTCAAAAGGATCCTTCTGATCCAAGGCACTTGGACAGAGTGATTAATTATAGAGACTCACTTAGGAAGCTTCACCTTGTTAAGACCAAAGAGGCCAAGGTGAGAGCCAGGACTAACTGGCTCAACCTAGGAAATAAGGGATCTATGTTTTTTTTCACACCTTGAAGAAGAAGGAAGCAAGGGAGAAGATTACCTACATTATGGACCAAGGGGTTACCATCACAGAATAAGAAGGGATAGTTAACTCCTAAAATTGTTATAGTAGCCTTTTCACCTCTCAAGAGACTGCATCTATGGTCATGGCTAGGATAAAGATCAGGGGGTGATCCACACAAAATTTCTAGAGGTAGATAAATTTACTATTGGTAGGAAACTCTCTATTAATGAGATCAAGAATGCTATTCTCAGTATGCACAATAATAAGGCCCCAAGCCCATATGGTCTTACATTTGAATTCTATAAGTCCAACATTGAAGGGATTAGCTGAAATATACTTAATGTCTACCAAGAGGCAATTGCTTGTGGCTCCTTAGGACATGTACTTAATGCTGGCCTTATTAAACTGATCCGCAAAGATGGGGATATAATGCTTATCAAGAATTGGATGCCCATCACCTTACTGAATGTGGGATATAAGATTCTAGACAAATCTTTGTCCTTAAGGATAGTCAATGTGCTCCCAAAGTTGATTAATAATACTCATACTGGATTTGCAAAATCATGAAGATACATCTTAGAGAGTTTGGTGACCTACTGGGCGATAATGGATTGGGGAAAATCCTCAAGGTAGAAAAGTTCCATGTTTCTCATTGACTATGAAAAAACATATAATCACATTGAATAGAATTTTATCCTGCTAATGTTGGACTGCCTGGGCTTCCCTCTCATATTCTATAAGATAGTCTCCACCTTACTGCATGATGCCATTGCTGCAATAGAGCTCAATGGTCATAGATCAGCCTTCTTTGAACTTAGTAGGTCCTTCAGACAAGGATGCCCCCTAGCCCCATAAATTTTTGTCATAGCTGCAAATTCCCTCCACTACTTACTTAGAGATGAGTCCCTATTTCCTGAAGTGAGGGTTATCTCCCTACTTAATGGACATGAGGTATCTAATATCTAGTTTGCAGATGATACTGCCATTCTCCTTAACCTTGAAGAGGACAATATGAGACACCTTATGATCAAACTAAACCTATTTTGTCTGGCCTCAGGCAATAAGGTCTCTATCTCCAAATCTGTTATGCTTGGATGTGAAGATGACCCACCGTGGTGGTGGAACCAATTTGATCTAGAATGGGGAGGCCCCAACCATATTGTGAGATACCTTGGAATTCCTTTTGCCATGTATTGTAATACCAATGGAATGTGGTGTTGGGTCATGGATAGAATCCTTGAGAAGATGAGAAAATGGGATAGCCACCTCCTTTCCCAACTGGGTAGGATCCAAGTTATCAAAAGATACTGTCATCTTATCCCATCTACTATTCCTCCTCATGGATTTTCAATGAGAATCAATTCAGCCTTATATAAAGAGTTATCAAAGATTTCCTCTAGTCAGATGGGAGAGGAAATAATAAACAACATGCTATCTGTTTGGACTTGTGCACCAGAGAGAAGGCCTAGGGGGTATCGGTCTAAAAGACCTCAAAACTCAAGCTATAGCTTTAGTTTTTAAATTGGTAAACAAAGCCTCATATGGAGAGGAACCATGGAAACTCTTGATTAGAAATAACCTCACTAGAGCTCATCCCTGTAGGGAAAAGACCCTGACCAATTTGTGCTACACATACCTTCTTAGTATAGAGACCAATCTTTCTGTTAAAGGCTCCAATGTCTTCAGATCTCTGTGGAAAAGTTGGAAGTATTTTAGGGCCTTCCTTTGTAACACAACCCATAAAAAACATGGAGGATTGGTATGTGGAGCCAAATCTCTCTGGTGGAATCTGGAACACAAAGGTAAACTACTTGCCCTTGTCTAAGGTTTCTGTACTAGGAGATGGTCAGACACAGGGGTGACCTATTTTAAAAATGTGTTGGAAGATGGGAAGCTTCTCTCTTGGGAAGAGATGGTAACAAGATTTGGGGTACCCTCATCACATCTGAGAAAATTTTGCATACTCTCCAGTGCCATTAGAAAAATGGGGCTTTTGAAGGGGTGTTGTAAACTTGGTAGCTGCTCCTTCCAGATATCTTGGCTAGACAACTCTCCCCTCCACCTGATCAAGAAATAATAAATTTTCCACCTCCTCACCCAAAGCTTGAAATATTTACCCATGCCAATGCCAAATGGCAGCTAAACTCTTTGTCCTGTAACTGGAACAAGTACTTCACCTCCATTTGGACCAGAGCTATTGAACCTAAAATCACCTATTTTTTTATGATTTCCCCTTCAGAACAAGCTCCCCTTAAAGAAACCTTGGGGTGACCCCAACATATGAATTTTTTGTAGACAACCTGAATCTATCATCCATGTCTTCTTTGTTTGCCTTTTTGCAGCATAAATTTAGAAGATGTTTGGTTTTACATATAAATCTCATTTTAATAACCTACATGTCATCCTAGGTCTCATTAAAAACAACAAATATTGCAATGTTTTTCGGTCTATTCTTTTATCTATTATATTGTGATTTATTTGGAAGGCATGAAATAATGATGTCCATGCAGGGAAGAACTAGAATCATACTGAGTCTCTAAAGTGACTCATATATTTTGATGTTTCCTCACAGGATGTTGGTGTTATTAAGATGAAGGAAATTAAATTCCTCTAAATCCTCAGTGATGGAAAAGTTTTTATCTCTAATAATTAAATAGCGCATGGATATACCACAATGCAACCTACCTAGAGTTCGACAATAAGATTTTTGAATTCATAGATCACATGAAGAAGTTCAACCTGCCTGCAGGAGAAGGAGTAACAGGGATTGGAACAGGTAGCTACAAAATCCATGAGATCATTAGATACACTATTGTGTCCACTGAATCCAATGAGTCATATGTTGAACATAATGTCTAGGATGATCAACCTTGAAGTATTTGATACTAGCTTAGTTTTCTTTATAAGTTTTTACATGAATTGATACACTCCTCGATGTTGATAATTGTAAATTTTGAGCCTCTTATTGGTCTGGCTGGGTAGTCTATTCCAACCCACATTGTAATACTCTATATTCACTATTGTACCTCCTTTTTACTTATGATATACAATAGAAAAAAATTCTTCTAACATGTCTAGATTGAAGAAACCATTGGAAGACTGAAATTCATGTTTCTTATTTTTTCCAACTACGACGTCTAATTAAAAAAATAAGTAGTTTTTACATTGAATATTATTTTGAATATGAATCTAACAAATCTAAATATAAGTGCACCATCCTAACATCATCCATCTTGATAACAAAAATTGACGCGACAGGACTGGGAACGGGAGTGAGAGTTAGGATTTTTGCATCTGCAGAGGATGGAGATGATTATGATGGTGATGCTCATGATCTACCCCCCTTAGACCCTTCCTACATCATTTTTTTGTTGTTTGGGTGGTTTGGGAATGGCTCAATTGGCCGGGGGAAGCTACTCTTTTATTTGTCATTTGTGGTGGACATTTCTGTTGTGGTACCTTTCTCTCCTTGGGAGGAAATTTTCTGCTTGTTGTCTTGTGAGAGCTTCCTTGGCTCATGGAAGGGAGGAGTTTGGATATCTGGTGCCCTCAGAAATGCCTCTGGTCTGGTCCTGTTGTCCATTTTATCAACATCCTTTGTGGATGCAAGGGATGAAAGTGGGAGCAGAGTACTTCCTGAAGCTAATGATTATTTTAATGGGTCCATCCCTTTCATTGTGATATTCTCTATTTTGGAGCTCTTTGCTAGTGCGGTGCACCATAATGTCTGCATTCTTGGTTCTGTTGATGGTTTCAGATGGGTGGGGAATGCTCTCTGCAACCTAGTTTCTTCTACCCTTAGAAGGGTTTCTCTATTGTGCATGGGCCTATTTATGGCTTCTATGCATGTTTTTGTTGGAGATCTCTTAATCAGTAGGGTTTTTTTTCCCTTGTCCTTCTTCTTTTTTTACTTGGAGGCATTCCTACGATTTTGAAGTTAACTTTTCAGAGTGCTCTAGTGCTGCTATGGGGTTGTTGGTCCCCTATCTTCAAGCCTCTAATATTCTGGTTATATCTAACGAGGATGTGGCTGGTGTCTCTGCTCTCGTTCCCCTTCCCTCTTCTATGGAGGTGGAGAGATCTCTCACTATCTATGCTTAGGTTGATCTCCTTCAAATTCTTCTTCTCTCTGCTACTTTACTTATGGAGGTGGAGGCATCTCATTTATAGGTGGAGGTCTTCCTTGTGGAAGAGGTTGGAAGTAGTCTGCAGGGGTGTTACCTGCACTTGGGTGCTTGATTTTGGGGTGGGGGATAGGTTGGACTTCATCCTTGTGTATTCTTCTCTTTGATGTCCCTATTGAGATGGGTTTTTCTCCTATTGAGGTTGAGTGGATTCATATTGGAGCCTTTGGAACTTGCAAAAGGAAAACCTCTATTTCTAGTTACGTTGTTTTGGTTTTGCTAAAATGGAATGTTCTTCCTAGTGTTATTTTTAGGGTTTGGGAAGCCATCCAAAATTCCATCTCATTGGTTCTGGGTTCCATGTATAAACCCTGGTCTACTTAGGGAGTTTTAAACTCCAGTAAAAATGTATGGCTTTGGCCTGTAATTTGGGCAACTAGGGTTTTACTATTTCATCTTTCTTTATTGTTGTTTGGTTACTGTCTCTGGGATTCTAGTTTATAATAGAAATTATTTAGTAGTGTTGAGTGTATAGGGTTTAGGGGCCCCTTCAAAACCTGGTTCTGTGGCCCTGTATTGGCCGGTTTCGATTGATTGGCTTTGTCCTTTTAGTCTGGGCTTTATTTCTGATCTTTCACTCTATTTTGGGTTTCAAGCACCCTGTAAAACTTGTTTTACTTAATAAAAAAAAATATAAATATAAAATTTCAAAGAAAATCCAAAACATAATATAAATTCTCATCTTTGAAAAATCCTACAACTAATATTTTTGTTTTGAATAGATGTCTCGTATAGTTTGCATTAACCTTTATAACTCATCATATTTTCATGTTGTAATATTCTCCTTGCCTAACATCTTGCCTATCTTTCAACATGTAATTTATTTTTGAAATGAGCTCGGGGTGATCCCACAATAGTGGTTTACACTTTTTTTCGTAAATGGACATTGAAGTCTACATTTTGAAAAAACTTTCAGATTCGGATGCATATTGTCGTTAAACCATTTGAAATAGGAAGATGAAGTAAACTAGAGTCTATTAGGATTTTCTATATATATATATATATATATATATATATATATTGAATTTATTCAAATTTTTTTTTCTGCCACTAAAACTACTATGTTGCTGAAAATGTCAATTTTAAAAAGTTACATTGACTTCATAGAGAATAATTTTTTTTCTAAAATAGATATCAATGTGCTTCTTTCAAATTTGGTTTTGTAACATCCATACGGAGGTCATGAATTTGTTTTGATGACATTATCATGATTATTGCATATTTTATGAACATTTGAAGTAGAGTAAACTGTAATTTTGACATACATTGATTGCATGGCTTATAACTTGTTGTGTATTTATCAAAATTCAATTTTTTTTATAGAAAGTAAACTCGAAGTCAGAGGGAACTGTTATTTTTCAAAAAAAATTCTCTTTTCTACTATTTTTTGTTGAATGTCAAACTTGGAGGTTTATATTCGATAAAAGAACCTACATTCGATGCACGTCAAAAAACATAGACCTAATTATTTCAAAAATTATCAAATCTATATTCGTTAGAAAGCTTGTTCAGAGTACTTGTATGATACAAAATGAAATCTTCCTATTATTCCATTTTGAGCCCTGTGCTTGAGCCCTGAAGCCATGAAAACTATAGATTTCTGTTAGCCTATGCAAATGGTGTCTAATAAGAGGGTTTCAATAGAAACTACTTTTGATAGAAAGTAGTTTCGATCGAAACTAATTAGTTTCAATGGAAACTACTTTCTATCAAAAGTAATTGAGTTAAATTTCCATATTTAAGGACTTTTGATAGAAAGTAATTTCTATCGAAAGTAATTTTTAAATTTGTCTTCTTCACAAATTTGAGGAGGAATTTCTTCCTCTGAAAAAGTGTAACCTACTATTGTGGGTTCACCCCTTGACAAGCGGTGCTAGGTGCAAAACCCATACTGAAAAGAAGGTGTTGGATCCTTGTGCTTCTTGTTTGTACATTTTTTTTTTTTTCTAAATTGTTCCCATATTTTATGGATTGGCGTGTGGATTTTCACATTTCTTATCCAAATATTAATGATGTATATCTCCCCTTGAGCACAAGTGGGCCATTTCTCACTAACCTACTGCTCTCTACCCTAGATCTACTAAGTGTGTTGCATGTGAAGGTTGTCATCCCATTTGAAAAGAAATACTAGGTGACTATCCCACTCGAAAGGAAATGGCTTAATAGAGACTCTTGAGGATACTAGTGCTTATTCTTTGATTCTTCTAGATTTAGCTACTATTTCCATCTTGATGGTTCTAGTGGAAGTGTTTTAAACCTAGCAAGTTCCCCTTGAGGGGCTTCCTAGTTTGGTGACTTCTTTTATGGTGGATAAGAAATGGTTTCTAGACTCAATCCCTTCACCCACTTTGAAGAGTTCACCTCCCCAAGGTCAATGATAACCTCCTTTAGTGGATGAGCATTGTGTCTGAATATTGGTGGTCAATATTACTTCTAGTATGGGAACTATTTCTATTTTTATTGTGGATAGTGTTCCCTTTCTATCATTGGAGGGCCTTACAGTAACTTCTCTTTCCTCAAGTACAATGATAGTAGTAGCACTTGCTAATACTCCCTCCTTTGTTTATTTTTCCCCTACTCCTCAATGCTCCTTGGAGAAAATTTTCTCCATTCTTGAGGATCCTACTCTCATGGGTTCATTGGATTTGGTGCAAATTTTTCTTCTCCTCTATTTGGTTATTTGATGATTAGGATCCCTTTAAAGAGTGTACATAAAAAAATTGATGTGGGGAAAGACTCACAAAATTGTAGGAAATCTACTAGGGCTAAAAGGTGGACCTTGACTACTAGATATGTGGCTAATGGTATTCAAAGTATTATGGAGCATATTTATTCCTATAAATCTGAAAATATCATTGTCTCATGGAATGTTAGGGGACTTAATGGTTCCCACAAGAATATTTTAGTAAAAAATCTTATTAAAGGACTAAAACCTACTATTATTCTATTTTAATAGATAAGGATGAGCACTAAATCCTTTCACAAGGTGAGTAATTTTTTATAGCCTTACTCTAATTGAATAATAATTCCTTTCACAAGGTGAGTAATTTTTTCTAGCCTTACTCTAATTGAATAATAATTAATGTTGATGGTGCTTATAGGTATTTATTCTTTCTGTGAGAACCCCATACTTGAAAGGTGTCCGTCACTCTTAGGAGAAACACTTCCAAAATGTTTTTGTATTCAACGAGTCTTACAATTTTGATTGGATTCTCTATAATATATAATGTTCCTAACAATGTGGTTTTAAAAATTATATTTTTGGACTTCTCTCCTTGATGTACATGCTTGTTTTTTTAACTATAAAATAGTTTTGATCATGGACTTCAATTCCCCCTTATATCTACTTAATTTGGAGATTGAGTGAAAATGTTCACTTGGTCTAATATGCACTATGGCGATATCCTAATCCAATTGTTCTTTGATTTCTACCTATTTTCCTCTTCCTAGAGTCTTATTTATAAAGGTCACGTTTCCTCTCTTATTTTCTTTTGTTTGGACCACAACCCTATTCTCCCTTGTTGGTCTTAGGAAAAACCTCAAAGGAAATTCCCCATAAGATTTGAGGTATTGTAGTCTCATCACCCTAACTTTAAATATTTCATTTCTCTTTGCTGGACCATCAATGTTAGGAAATGATTATGTTTAGGGTACCTAAGAATTTTTTTTTTTAAAAGCTAAGGAGTTGGAAGAAATATTCTTTTGGAAATATTTTCTCTCTAAAAAAAGTTTTAAAGCATTAGATCATGGCTATGAAATTCATAACAGAAAGGTTTTGGTACTTCTTGTAATAAATTTTCTAGGGAAAGAATATTTTTGTTTGAACTCCATAATGTTTTTCAAAGGATGAGCTATTCTAGAAAAAATATTCTATTGTTTAGTATATTAAACTAGATATAAGAAAAAAATCCATCAGTATTCTCTAAGACAAAATAAAAGGAACAAAATCTATGAGTTGATTGGCTCAGATGGATGTATTTATTCGAAAGAATAAAATATTCAAAGGGAGGATACCAATCACTTTTTATTTATGCTTAGCTCACTTGCTCTAGCTAATTATTCTATTCTTGATATCTCTAAAAGGATTCTCCATTTTATTCCTAACTAGTAATCGAGGATTTGGAATGCAATTTTTTTGACAATGCATTGAAGAAGGTTGTCTTTTCCCTAGTCCCCTCAAATAACTTTTTCCTTATTATTTCCCCCTATTTTTCATGTAGATTGACATAGTGGGTCCTAATACGATTCTAGATACTAGAAAATTTCAAAATTGTGTTGGTCTCATCAAAGAATTGAATAATACCTATAAATATCTAGTCCCTAAAATGTGTGCAACTAAAAAATAGCGGGACTTCAAACTTTGCAGTCTTTGCAACAATGAAAACATTAGTGGCGATTATTCACCATTTGGCGAATGTATCATGTCAGTGACCCCAAAATTGGTGAATATTTTTCATATGTTGAATTGACCCTATTGCCCAACGTTTATTAATATTGAGTCCAATTCCCAGGCCCATTGCCCATCATTTTATTTAATTTTCTCCATTTCTTACACATTATCACCAATGGAATATAATTTTTGGTCCTAGTAAATTTTAAAAATTGGCCTATAGTTTATATGTGACCCCTAATCGATGACCTATATTTGCTAATATTTTTATACATACATACATACATACATACATACATACATACATACATACATACA